>JAVGWN010000361.1:0-14639 GCA_034552555.1 Semaprochilodus insignis
GTTTGGGTTAGTGCCAGTTTTGGTTGGTCCAGATTTAATTAATCCTAGTTTTTGTTAGTCCAGTTTTGGTTAGTCCCCGTTTTGGTGAGTCCAGTTTTGGTGAGTCCAGTTTTGGTTAGTACTGTTTTGGTTAGTTCCAGTTTTTGTTAGTCCTAATTTGGGTTAGTCCTAGTTTGGGTTAGTCCCAGTTTTGGTGGTCCAGTTTTAATTAGTCCCAGTTTTGGTTAGTACTGTTTTGGTTATTTCCAGTTTTGGTTAGTCCTAGTTTGGGTTAGTTTCAGTTTTGGTTGGTCCAGTTTTGGTTAGTGCCAGTTTTGGTTAGTCAAGTTTTGGTTAGTCCCAGCTTTGCTTAGTACTGTTTTGGTTAGTCCAGTTTTGATTAGTCCAGTTTTGGCTACTCTGATTTTTGTTTAGTCCAGTTTTGTCTAGTCCCAGTTTTGGTTAGTCCAGTTTTTGTTAGTGTAGTTTTGGTTAGTCCCAGTTTTGGATAGTCCAGTTTTGCTTAGTCCAGTTTTGGTTAGTCCACTGTTGGTTAATCCCAGTTTGGGTTAGTGCATTTTTGGTTGGTCCCAGTTTGGGTGAGTCTAGTTTTGGTTAGTTCACTTTTGGTTAGTCCCAGTTTAAGTTAGTCCAGTTTTGCTTGGGAGTAAGTCAGGATGTTTGTGTTGAAAATGTATTGTAGTGTTGGTGGTCGGTAAGTCACAGTAGAGGCCATGATTCTACTGCAGGTAATGGTCTTTATAATACAGAACCTATTATCCTCATTTCAGTGTTGATATATTGTGTTTGGGTTCTACTAGGATAGATTTACAAGGTTTAATTTCCCCAGAACACCAGACTGTTCTTATCTGTATTCACCCTCTGTCTGAAACATTCTGTTACAGCACCTCAGTCTTTAAGCCCCGCCTCCTGATCACCCCAAAACCGCTATTTGCCTCAAAGTTCCTCCTAGGCTGCTCTACCTACTTTTCTCAAAGCTTCTCCACAAGCTTCAAATTTCCCTCAAAGCTTCTCTACATGCCTTAAACCATGCTCAAAGATGTTCTACCTGCATCAAACTACTTGTCTCAGACCTTTCCCAAAGCATTTGTATATGCCTAACACGTCCTCCAGAGTTCCTCTACACGTCTAAAACACGATTTGAAGCTTCGCCACATGCCCCAGACTTCCCTCAAAGGTCTTCTAGATGCCTAAAATTGTCCTCCAAGCTCCTCTATCTGCATGATACATCACTCTATATGCCCCCAAACCATTCCCAAATCTCTTTTTACCTTAAAGTGCCTCCAAAGCTTCTACTTATGCTTTAAACCTTCCTCAATGCTGCTCTAGATGCTCCAGACATCCCTCAAAGACTCTCTATATGCCTTATTCATCCCTCTCTGCTACATGCCTTGAAACCTTCCTCAAAGCAATTCTACAACTTTCTTCAAAGCTCTTCAAACTTCACTCAAAGCTCCTCTATATGCTTTAAACATGATTCAAGGATGCTCTACTTGCCTCAAACTTCCTCCAAAGCTGCTGTATACACCTAAAACATCCTCCAGCGTTCTTCCACATCTAAGATGCTCCTCAAAGCTTCACCACATGCCCCAGACCGCCCTCAGAAGTCTTCTACATATCTGACATTTCCCTCAAAACTCCTCTGCATGCATGAAACATCACTCTGTATGCCCCAAACCACTTCCAAACTCCCAACGTTCCTCAGCAAGCCTCAGGATTTTCTCCAAAGCTCCACTACATGCCTGAGACATGGTCCCCATATGCCTCAAAAACCACCTCCAGACCTCTATACATTGCAAAGTCCCTCCATACCTGGTCTACTTGAGTTTGTCAAAGCTTCACCCCATGCTTCAAACTTCCCTCAAAGCTGCTCTACATGCCATCTAACCATCTTCAAAGCTATTCTACATGCTTGAAAACTTCTTCAAAGCTCGTCTACATGCTTCAAACCTCCCTCAAAGCTCCTCTATATGCCTTAAACACGATTCAAGGACCCTTTGAAAGCTTTCGTATATGCCTAAAATTTCCTCCAGAGTTCCTCTCCATGTCTAAAAGTTCCCTCAAAGCTCCTCCACATGCTTCAAACGTCCCTCAAAACTCTTCCACATGCCCTAGACTTTCTTCAAAGGTCTTCTACATGCCAAAAATGTCCCTCTCAAAGCTCCTCTACATGCTTCAAGCTTCCATCAAACACCCTCCCAGACCTCGACATGGCCCAAATGTATACCCCAAAACGCCCCCTTCGTGCCACAGACATCTCGTTGTCAACACTCCATGCCACAAACATCTCCTTATCGCCCCACAAATCTCCCTTAAGCCTCCCAAAGCTCCTAAATGACTCAAATCAGGCACTAAGCACAGCAATGGCTTAGCAGAACAGCAGATGATACTGTTACAATGTGTTGTTCCTAAGCACAGTCGGAGACGTTTTGAGTGGTTTAGCTGAGTAACGGTGACACTCAAACGTAGTCCATGACTTGGTATGTTTTATCTTTGGTTCCACTTACAGTTGGTTTCCCAGACCAAGCTTAAGGCTGTATTTGAAAAGCCTTACTACATGCTACTCGCATACTAAATCTACCTACTGAAAACCTGTAGTGCACTGAAGATCCGGATGGCGTAGTACTCCAGTCAGAGGCTGTAGGGTACACTACTATACTGCACACTGCATACTACAGTCGTGTGTACTGCATACTGTATACGCCCCCTGTGTGTTCTGACCTACAGTGTAGTATACTAATACAGTCACATGACCAGTTACCTCACATTTACCTCAGAGCTGTTATTACTGTATCCACTGTTTAGAGCTAGCTGCTGCTAACGCTGCTCAGTTCACCTGAAATACGTTTAGCCTAGCTGTTAGCTACCCTCGGCTATTTCACTCTAAAACTGATCCTCTAAAGCGAGCTCATCTTTTATTAATCTTCAGACCTGAATATTTTAACTTTCTGAGGCTCATTCTGATGAACACACACCCCACTACAATCACTACACCCACATTTACACTCCCCAGTGTTACCCGCCACCATTTTCTCTGGCTGAAGCAGGCTGAGAGCTGGTGAGGCCGCGGTGCATGATGGGATGCAGACAAACCGTTCATCTTGGTGCTGGATTTGTTGGTCGTCTCCACCAAGACAAAAGCGGGACTCGTCACTGAAGATGACTCTCTGTTGTTTTGAGTCACTCCATGACAGTCTGGCACGACACCAACGCAGTCTTTGGTGACGGTGACGTGGTGTTAAGGACAGTCGTCATAACGGTCTGAGTGCATGTAGTCCTGCGTTGTGCAGTCGTAATCGTGGCTGTTGGGTCAGTCAGATACAGTGTAAAGATCACTGTGGATCTTTATAAAGCATTATGTGAATTAACACAACGTTAGTTGTTAAGCTTTATGATGACGGTTAATGTTAATAACAGGAAAAATATAGACATTATAACGTATTATGTCACTTTGTGCTGTGAAGCCTTATACTGTTGTGTTGTAACGGTATATGTCTGTGATGATGAACATTTATGCGGAGTTACAAAGGCTTATGTTCATATGGTCCATGGTGCACAAACAGCCCAAACAACCCATTCACACTTCTAAACCTGCATTCACACCAGCAGTGACGCCACACCACAAAATGGCCAGAGTTCATTTTTAAAGAATGCTGTTGACTTCCTGCGACAGGAGGCAGTGCGAACATTGGTGACGCGAAGTGGGTGGAGTCAGCGACATAAAAAATCTAAGCAAAGCAAAACTTTATGCATATTAGAAGCATAGCGATGTGGTGACTACCAATTGAGCAGGGCGGTGCATGCTTTATCTCCCCCACTGAGAAACGGTACTCTCCTTTCTTGGTTCCTAGATAATTGTTCAACACTAGAGATGCAACAATGGATGAGAGCAACACATGCGGGTACTTTGCCGTTGCTTAATGCACCGCCCCCTTTTTTATGGGTGGAAACACTGGCTCTGATTTGGCAGGCAGTAAATACAAATTCTGAGGTCTTTGACTACAATAGCATCAAATTAGAGGACTCTGCTGATTTATAGCTTTCAGGAGCCCAAATCCGGCGACCAGGCGAACAACCCTACACAGTGACCGGAGGTGCCATGTCCTAACATATGTAACTAAATCTGCAGGAACTGTGTGAGAACATTCAAGATGCATGGGACGGATTATCACAGGACTCCATTAGGAACCTCTACAACTCCATGCCGAGACGTCTGGTATGAAGCATTAGCAAACACGGTGCCCCGACGCCATACTGAGAGACACTACTTCTGTATATGTAGCTCAATAAATATTGATCATATCAGTCTAAATGTATCATCATTGGTAACCTTAGTTAACCCAGGTAACTCAGTGTTATACCAGTTTATTTGTGTGATTATGAACATTTATGTACAGTCACAGAGGCTCATGTCAAGCATTATGAAACAATATGAATCCTTCATGGATCTTTATGAATGCACTTACTGTGTATTATGGATACCCGATTCATAGAAAGTCTATAAAGCATTAGCTTTACAGAGATTTCTTGCCATTTCCATCAGTGTTAATAAAGCCTCTGGTGCTCCGGAGAGTATGTTTTTATGACTGCTTCTGCATGAGGTTGGCCTTCTGAAGTAAAACAAACACAGTGATTACAGGTTTGGGTATAAATCACCGCCCTGTTACTGTTCCTACCCCAAGCCTAAACAGTGAGGAAAGCCTTTCCATGCGTCTGAAAACAAGCTCCCCTCTCAGAGCCTGAACCCGGGCCACGGCTGAGATTTTCCTTCTGAGTAATGGCATTTTTTGGGGAGGAAAATGTTCGGGAGGAAAATGTGGAGGGAACTGGGCGGGCACACACATTCCTAATGACTTTAAACTGCTTTTCGGTGCTCTCTCTAATTTGGCCCTCGGTAATGGAGGGGTGGGCCGGGTGTAGGAGGGGGGTGTCAGGGTGTGTGTGTGTGTGTGTGGCGGGTAGGGGGTTAGAGAAGGTGTTTGAGGAGGTAAGAGGTTTGCAGATTGCTGATTACCACATGCATCTCTACTGATGGGACGCCCTCACACCTCCCCTACTGTTCGTCTCAGACTTCATGAAGACGCCTTCCAATCAGGCAGCCCGAGAGGGAGCAGACTTTACGAGGGGTGTAAATGTGTCAGATAACCAACAGTTTGAAGTTTTGGCGTCATTTATTTAATTATCTCTACTAGGAGCCGTTCTATACCATCTAATGTACTGTAAATTATGTAGTAACTACCATAGATATCATCACATGGGCTCGGGCATACTACACACGGTGGAAGTCTTATACACTCATTATCAAAAGAACAGCTGCACCCAGAAGGAGGTGTGGGATTGCAGTGCTGTTGGGAAGGAAGATAAAGGTTACCAGGATCAATAAATGATGATAAATTTAGACTGATATGATCAATATTTATTGAGCTACACATACAGAAGTCTGTCTCTCAGTATGGCGTCAGGCCGCCATGTTTACTAACCCAACACGCCAGACGTCTCGGCATGGAGTTGTAGAGGTTCCTAATGGTGTCCTGTGATAATCCATCCCATGCAGCTTGAATATCCTCACACAGTTCCTGCAGATGGTGCGGTAGGGGTGGAGGTGGAGTGACACCAGGCCTTCTGGACGTGTGATGCGTGACAACAAACCGTTCATCTTGGCGCTGACCACGGTGCCTCCACACACGGATTCGTTGGTCGTCTCCATCAAGACAAGACCCGCTGCCATTCTGAGTCACTCCATGACAGTCTGGCGCGACACCATTGCAGTCTTTGGTGATGTTGACGTGGTGTTAAGGACAGTCGTCGTAACGGTCTGTGTGCGTGTAGTCCTGCGTGGTGCAGCCGTCTGCCAATGGTGCTGGCACTAACAGGATGACTCATGGAGGACATCACTGCTCGCTGGATGTCTGCAGTCGTGGCTGTTGGGTCAGTCAGGTACAGAGATAAGGCCCGTCCTTGCTTACGCCCATGCGTGGCCTAGCGTGAAACTTGAATCATTTGCATGTCAAACTTACCCACCAAGTTTCATTCCTGTCGGTTGGTTCCTTTTGGGTGCAGCTATTTGTGCAACTAATTCCTTGACGATGAGTGTATATCTGGCCTGACCATGCTTTCAGCGCTCTCTCCTTTATAATCCGTTTCACACCACGAAACAGAGAGAGGATTCTGGCAAGTTTAAAAAAATTTGGCCCACATTTCAGCACAGTTCTCCAGCCATACTCCACCGTCTGCTCTCCATCAGATTGGAGATAATCCTGTAATGCGCTAATAAGCCTTCATTTAATGAAATGCAGGCTAAATTCTCACTTTAAAAGCAGCCTTGGTAGAGGAAGAGTATGCAGAGCTCCATCTGGGAGGCGTTAGCATGGGATGCTAACGCCGTATGGACTGGATTTCCTGGAAAGCTGTGACCTTCGGGGGGTCAGGGCTAAAAGAGGGACCCTCATGTTTGGGATATTATGAAGAGACTTTGGGCGGGGGCGATCCAACAGTTGTAGAGCTATGATTCAGCAGAATAACGCCCAACAAACTGCTTCTCTTGTTAACCGGTTTTGGTGGCACCACTCTCCAGTCATAGACCCTCCAAAGGTTTGGGGTGCTTTGCCTTCTTTTCTGTTCTTCAGTGGTCAGGACCCCCACAAGGCCTCCTCAGAGCAGGTATTATGTGGATGGTGGATCATTCTCAGCACTGGCGTTGTGGTGGTGGTCGTGTGTTAGTGTGCGTGTTGGGCTGGTGTAAGTGGACCAGGCATAGATCTTCCATACGTTCATTGTTTGTCCATGTTCTTGTTGTTGCAGTAGCAGCCTCCGCTTTTCTGGGTACACTGGATGTTGGAACATTGCTGTGAGGATTTGATTGCATTTAACCACATAAGCTTTAGTGAGGTCAGGTACTGATGTTGGATGATCAGTTCTGGACATTCCAGCTCATCTCCATGGTACTGGATGTAACTCCATCAGTCCAGAGAATGCAGTTCCACTGCTCCACAGCCCAATGCTGGGAGGCTTAGACCCCTTTTGGGATGGTGACCTTGCACTGTCCGGGTCTATACAGCGTCTGTACAGTCTGTACAGTCTGTACAGAGTCACATTATTATGACCACCAGCAAATAACCAGAGTAACCTCTGTGTGCAGCACGGACAGCAGCTAGACGCTCTGGGAGTGACTCAATAAGATCCTGGTAGGTTGTCACAGGTATCTGGAGCCATACAGTGAACACAACAACAAAGGTGGTCCCACAGATGCTCAATTGGGTTCAGGTCTGGGGAATTAGGAGACCAGAGTAGTACTTGGAAGTCTTGGTCATGCTCTTCCAACCAACATGGACATTTCTAGACGTGTGACATGTTGCGTTGTCTTGTTGAAAGATCCCATCCCATGAGCTTCACGCTGCCACGTTGAAAGTAGGAAGTGGTCATGATAATGTGACTCGACTATATATATACAACCATGTGTTTTGCATGGTGTAGCCATGTTTGCTTGTGAAGACGAGGTGGGCGGAGTTAATACAAAACCATAGAATGTAGTACAGTTATGTTCCCTATAACTAAAGGTCCTGGAGGCGTTCCGTGAAGGGTAACACCCCCATAACAAGAGGGGTCCCGCCCCAGTGACAGTTTGGTACCTACTGCAGGTTCATGTGTGGGCACGGAAATGGTAGACCACAAAAAACAGGAACACAATAGAGCATGTTTGCGAGCGCACGTACAATGTCCTCCTCGCTCAGTAGTGCAAAGATCACGTCTTGTGCAATGATCAGCCACATGCCCTCAACCACGCAGAGCTGTCAGCGGCTCGCGCTCTTTTATCCGAATGAAACAAAAGCACTACGCTGTTTTTGTCTTCTTCTGAAATCCACAGCAAGACCCCACAGGCAGTTTCTGCAACCCACCCCTCCCCAGTGTGCAGCCTGTTTGTTTGTGCAATGACAAAATCTCATAACCTCCTACATGGAGAGCAGGAGAAAAGGGCTCACTCACAAAGCCTGTCCTTTGCACATCGAAGCCTTAGACGTCTACAGATGTCCTATGTCCTATTTGTATTGCTGCTGTCATATCAAACCCTTATACCATTTTCCACTTTGAAGTTATTTGGAGAAGAAAGTCTTATCATATTACAGAAGTATGCTAGCGTACACCCACCGGCCAATTCATTAGGTACACCTCCCTGTATCTACACTTACTGTCCATTCTATCAACTCCACTGACCATATAGGAGCACTCTGTAGTTGTACAGTTCCAGACTATAGTCCATCTGTTTCTCTGTATACTGTATTACCCTGTTCTTCAATGGTCAGGACCCCCACAGGACCACCACAGAGCAGGTATTATGTGGGTGGTGGATCATTCTCAGCACTGCAGTGACACTGACGTGGTCGTGGTGTGTTAGTGTGTGTTGTGCTGGTGTGAGTGGATCAGACACAGCAGTGCTGCTGGACACCTCAGTGTCACTGCTGGACTGAGAATCGTCCACCAACCAAAACTATCCAGCCAACAGCGTCGTGTGGGCAGCGTCCTGTTGGCAGCGTCCTGAGACCACTGATGAAGGACTAGAGGAAGACCAACACAAACTGTGCTGCAGGAATGAAACTTGGTAGGTAGGTGTGACATTGTGAGACGTGACTGATTCAAGTTTCACACTCGGCTGAACATGTGATGTAAGCAAGGACGGGCCTTATCGCTGTACCTGACTGACCCAACAGCCACAACTGTGGACGTTCAGCGAGCAGTGATGCCTCCATGAGTCATGACTTGCAGGACTACATGCATGCAGACCGTTACGACGACTGCCCATCTTCAATGATGAGTCCCACTTTTGTCTTGGTGGAGGCGACCAACGAATNACTACTTCTGTATGTGTAGCTCAATAAATATTGAGTCTAAATTTATCATCATTTATGGTTCCTGGTAACCTTTATCTTCCTTCCCAACAGCACCGCAATCCCACACCTCCTTCTGGGTGCAGCTGTTAATGATGAGTGTATTAAAGTGTTGGTGTAAAGCAGGACACAGGAAGACTATGGCTGTGAGTAGTGCTCTTTATTAAAACACCAGCAGAAATATACATTGCAACACACGCCAAGAGCAGTGGAGGTCTCCGCCAGCCACAAATCTCAGCTCCATCCAAACACAGCTAGAGGTAAAGACATCACACCAACAACCACACACCATCCATCCGTCATTTGCTTTCTCAGATACACATTGCACCATCAGCTCTAGCATAAATGCAGCTCTTGAACGCTTGGTTTATCTGAGCACAGTTGGTCGCAGCAGGGATGTCTGTGAACCTGTAATGATGAGACCATACCCTCTGCAGTCGACCCACAAACCACAACCCTGAATATACCATGACATGGTCGCTTGTATGGCCACTCCTCCATAGCTCCTAGGTGGCAGTAGAACATCGCTACAGTATCTAATCTAAACACACATGTGCCGTGGACTTAAGGTTGTACAGAAGGTCTGTCCGCTTCAGTGACCGATATACTGTGAGTCCAAGCATGTTGTGGCGTGTAGATGGTTGCGGACGGTCTGACTGGCTCAAAGACACAAACGATCCTTCTTTTCATTCCAAGTGGCTCAGTGATCTTCATCTCCATGTGTTCATGCTGCACAGAAGATCCACAGGCATCAGCATGGATTCAGGGAGGAACAGAGGAGAGCAAAGTGTGGGCTTGTCCACCACACACAAAGGAAGAAAAGGAAAGCTGACGTTTCTCTGATCATTCATCTCACTCTGAAAAAATGACTGATGTGTATTTGAACCTCTCGCCTCGATAGCCTCACGCTCCAGCTGTCTGTGAATCTGTTCAAAGAGCTTCTGATTTGTTTATTGAGCTCAGTCGGCTCCGTCTCCGTCAACAGGGACATTAACGGAGCTGGAATGAGGAGCATGGGAGCTGGTCAGGGATTAGACCACTCACTCTAAACAATAGAGGGGGCGCAAATGGTTCTCCGGAATGGTGCAATACAAGAACCACTTAGTGGTTCCTTGAAGAACCTTTCAATGGAATGTTCCTTAAAGCTGTGAAGGATCAGTGAGGGAAAGAGGTGGAAGACTGGAAAGAGAGAACAAGAGAGAGACAAAGAGAGCGAGAATGAGAGAGAGAGAGACAGAGAGAGAGAGAGAGAGAGAGAGAGAAAGTGAGTGATGCATAGATAGATAGATAGATAGATACACAAGGTAGATGTTTCCAATATAGTGGCCGGTTAGTCGAGGAACAAGGTGGGTGTTTCTGATATAGTGGCCAGTGAGTGGAAGCACAAGGTAGGTGTTTCTAATAAAGTGGCCTGTGAGTGGAAGCACAAGGTAGGTGTTTCTGATAAAGTGGCCAGAAAGTGGAAGCACAAGGTAGGTGTTTCTGATAAAGTGGCCAGTGAGTGGAAGTACAAAGTAGGAGTTTCTGATAAAGTGGCCAGTTAGTGGAGGAACAAGGTAGGTATTTCTAATGAAGTGGCCGGTTAGTGACGGCAAGAGAAAGAAAGAATGAAAGACAGGACAGAGACAAAAGATAGAGAGGCAGCGGAACAGAGTGATAGAGGCAGAGAGAGAGAGAGTCACAGAGGGAAAAGGAAAGAGAGACAGAGACAGGCAGAGAGAGATGTGCTGGAGTCTCAGAGCTGTGTAACACTGCTTCATTCACCCAGCACATTCACTCTATCCACACTCAGAGGGGAACCGTTCTCCTGGCCCGCTCAGTGGGTGCATGTCTGTGTCTAGCGCTGTGCTGACGTGACAGACAGCTTCATTACCGTCACAAGGCTCTCGTAAAGCCAAACGTTTCTCCTCTCTGGAATTCCTGAAAAGCATCTGCACTGAATGACTCACAGTAACGCTCCGTCAGAGTGGAAGAGTAGACTAGTCGTTATACACTGACTGGCCACTTTATTAGAAACACCAACCTCGTACTTTCACTCACTGGCCACTTTATTAGAAATGCTTGCCTTGTATTTCCATTTAGTGGCCACTTTATTGGAAATACCATTTGTCTTTGCTCACTGGCCACTATATCAGAAACACCATCCTTATTTGTCCACTAACTGGCCACTATATCAGAAACACCATCCTTATTTGTCCACTAACTGGCCACTTTATTAGAAACACCATCCTTATTTGTCCACTAACTGGCCAGTTTATTAGAAATACTAACCTTATACGTCCGCTAACTGGCCACTTTATTAGAAACAGCCACCTTATATGTCCACTAACTGGCCACTTTATTAGAAACACCAACCTTATATGTCCACTTACTGGCCACTTTATTAGAAACACCTTCTACTTCCTCTCACTGGCCACTTTATTAGAAACACCCACCTTGTTCCTCCACTTACCTGGCCACTTTATTAGAAACACCCACCTTGTTCCTCCACTAACCGGCCACTATATTAGAAACACCCACCTTGTTCCTCCACTAACTGGCCACTATATCAGAAACACCATCCTTATTTGTCCACAAACTGGCCACTTTATTAGAAACACCAACCTTATATGTCCACTAACTGGCCACTTTATTAGAAACACCAACCTTATATGTCCACTAACTGGCCACTTTATTGTAAACACATACCTTGTACTTCCACTAACTGGCCACTTTATCGGAAACACCTTCTACTTCTACTAACTGGCCACTTTATTAGAAACACCCACCTTGTACAGAATACAGATATAGCTACTGAGAACATTCAGGCTTTTATATGACTAGCATTTTGCTAACTCCACTGTAAATAAGCAGTCGTATACTTTTCAGACCTGTTGCTCTAATGATGATGTCACTGTTCATGTCTCCCCCTTCTGAAACCTGACCGTGTATCACGAGCGAGACTGGTTTTGCACTAACCGCACTGTGTTTTGTGTGAGCTCTGATAAAGCTGCAGTGGAGTTGTGCTCAGCGTTTCCTGAGGCCATTAAAAGGCCTGAGCTTTATTTACCATCTCTCCGCACCGTTGGCCACCAGGCAGCGGGACGCACACAACGCATAGCAGATGCTAAATTCTTCCATAATTGCTCACTCGGTCCATAAATCCAACTCTGTTCCTCGAGGAATGTGGGAAATAGGTCGAGTCCCTTCAGGAAAGGGAAATAGACACCATTTAGGATAAACAGTAAAACTCACAGCGTTCGTTTCAGACTAGTTCGTCAGACACAGCGAGTCAACTGTAAAAACAGCAGCATGTGATTATGTGGAGTATGTGATTAGGTGGAGATCTATTTTAGGCTTAATCATGAGCTAATAATGAGACCACTCTCCGTTAACTCCTCAGAGTTATTGTGACTGATCAGCTTCATCCAGCTCTTCAGTGCTCATGGTGCTGGTCTCTTCCAGGATGACTGAGTGGTGTGGTGATGTAAATCATAAGCTGTGGCCGTCACGGTTACCAGATCTAAACCCAGTAGAATTTCAAAGGGAGATTTGGGCTGAGGTGTTAGACAGCACACTCTACTGCTATCAGAACACCAAGCCAGAGAACATCTTTCAGAAGAACAGAGGTCCAACTCTCCGGTATAGTTCCAGATACTTCTAGAGTCTTTGCTGAGGAGCACTGAAGCTGGTGGCTCAACATCTTACTGAAAGATTTTACATATATATATGTCAGATTTCCTTGAAACAATGTAATTAGTGTGTTAAAATAATGATTTTTTTACTTAGTATAAGTCAAAATAATTACCAATTGTTATGTTCCTGAAAATTTTGAATTTGTATGTCAAAATAATGACTTTTCTCTAAAATCTTGTTTAGTATTTTTAAATAATGGCTTTTCTCTTGGATTAGTATTTTGAATTAATTACTTATTCTTCTTAACATTTTGAGATGGTATACTAAAATGACTTATTTTCCGTAAAAATTATTTACTGTGTAAATATAATTGGTCTTCAAATTGATTTAGTATTTCGAAATAATAACTTATTCTCCTGAAAAACTTGGACTTGTATGTTGAAATAATGGTTCTTGATAGTCTGACTTGGCATAAGACAAAATAATTACTTTTTGTCCCTAAAATCTTGTTTAGTATTTCTAAAAAATGGCTGAAATAATGTTGAAATAATCACTTATTTTTCCTGATATTTTGTTTAGCATGTCTAAAGAATGGCTTATGTTCTTGACATTTTGATTTAGTATACTAAAAGAAATTATCTTATATATATTATATAAAACTTATTTAGTATCTTGATATAATTGTGTATATGCTTCAAATTTTGATTTGGTATTTCTGAATAATTACTTATTTTGCTAAAAAACTTAAATTTGTATGTTGAAATAATGACTTCTTGATAAATCTTGTTCAGAATTTCTAAAATACGGCTTGAGATTTGATGTTCAAATAACTACTTATTTTCCTTGACATTTTGTTAAGCACTTCTAAATTATGCCCTGTTCCCTTAAAAATTTGAATTACTACAAATTTTGAATTGTTAGTAAAATAATGACTTTGTTTCCTGAAATTTTGATTCTGTATACTTATTGCTTTTAAAAATAATGTAGTATGTTGACACAATTGCCTATATATAAAAGTCGATTTAGTATTTCTTAATTATTTAATTTTTTTCTCAAGATTTTGACTTGAAATGTAAAAATAATATCTTATTTGACACACGCATCACACACACGTCATACATATACATACATACAGTACTGTGAAAATCACATATTTAAAATATGACAACTAAATATAACTTACGTCAAATCTTTACCTTTATTACAGCGTCCATTCTTTTCAGGAGACTCACCTTCAGTTCCTCAAAGAGCCACACCTCCAAAGTTCAGTCTTAGAAGCTTTGCTGCTTCTTCTCACCATCCAAATAACCCCAGACACATTCAGTGGTGTTGAGGTTTGGACTCTGGGGTGGTCAGTCCATTGTTCAGCACCAGCAGCTTCTTCGTTTCTCACTGAGTAGCTTCTTGAACAGCTACACCTCCTTTCAGACCTCCATAGCGTTGAGGCGTCTTCTTACAGTGAAAGAAGAAGGATGGACAGAAACACCTGTGGATGTTCTCAGATCCGGAGCAGGAGAGGAGCTTGATGTTCTCCTCTCTCGAAGATGAAAGCGCTGGGGGCAGTGTTGGTGAGTCTACCAGGTCTTCCAGGTGGTTGTTAGGAGCCCCGTTTTCTCAGTGGCTTCTTTCTTCTTCCTTATGCGAGTGTATTATGTCATATCTGATCTGCTCATAAACATCTCCTAAATACTTGGTGTACCTGCTAACCGGCCGTCTTCAAGGGTTGACTCTGACTTGTGCCCAGTGCACGTGCTTTTGCACCCCCTCACCCAGTGCGCATGCTCGGTTCAGTTGTAGGGGGTGAGGGGGCGGGGGCGGCGGGGGACCAGCCCAGAGGAAGGGAGGAGGGGTCACCGGTGCGCGCTGATGATGCCGCTCACTCACTCAGAGCGCAACAGGCGCGCGAGAGGCACATATACACACACACACGAGCTTACACTCTCACGCGCAAGCACCGGACACTCAAGGGACACGCACGAACGCGCACCCGGGAACTTTTTTCCCCGCTTTCACGAACTTTGGAGAGTCTGCGAGTGAGAAGAGCCTTCTTCTTGTCGTTTATTAGGTGACCCGTTTGGAGTTTTTAAGCTGTTCCTGAAAGTGGAGTCATGCGGCGCGCGCTCGCGGGTGTGTGCGCGTGGT
>JAVGWN010000362.1:0-14628 GCA_034552555.1 Semaprochilodus insignis
AGAGAAGAACCGAGACTGAGAAACTCTTTAAGAGTATGAGGAAGAACCACAGAGAAGAACCGAGACTGAGAAACTAAAATGAAAAACAAAACACTACACATACGATATGCTCCTTATGAAGCTGTGTCTGTGAACGTCGAAGTTCTCATAATTAACCTTGTAATTGGCCACGGTGTCAGTAGGCGTGGTGGGTACTGCACCAGAGGGACCACCCAAGAGTGAGGAATCTTGCAGAACTCAAGCCGACCCACAGTCTCTGGGCTCTCGGGGTGAAGCAGAGCCTCATCTGGCTGAAACAGGCCTCAGAGAATAGTGGAGGCAAAATAAAATATCGATATTATACACAGGGACATAGAGTGCAGGAGCTCAAGACCCCCCCGCAACGCCTTCCCACCCACCCGCTCCTCCGGGGTCTGTCTGTGCACGTGCCTGGAAGAGGAGTTTTACTGATTCTGGCATTTTGTGACAGTGCGTATGTGTGTGAGGGAGAGAGAGATCAGCCCAATACTGCAGTCCTGCAGGAAGAAGAACAGCGCGGTGAGATGAGTGTAGACAGGCCGGAGGAGACGCTCACCCAGTCTAAACCACACAGCGCTGTCATCTGTCAGTGTCAGACACCACTGTCCACTCACATATACAACTGTACCCACACCCTGTGACATTTAGATACATAAACACACACATGGAGGAGGGCGTGTGTGCGTGTGTGTGTGTGGTGACAGAGTGTGTTAGTGAGCGTCTTTGACAGCTCAATTCTCTCTGTGTGCTATTTCAGAAGACCCTCTGCTCCACCGCTGACAAACACACACACACACACACACACACACACACACACACATACACATACACTCACACACACTAGCAGGGTTCAGGTTAAATCTAAATTTTAGTTTAGAGTAGATTAGATTAGATTAGATTAGATTTATTAGACATTGAATGTATATTAGACCGAATTTGTTGGCCATAATGGTAATTTGCTTTGGGCTGCTACAAAGATCAATACAGTCAAATGCCAAGGTCTAAACAACCCAATTACATTTTGCCCTGAAAATAAGTTAACACATCTTCTACAGCAATGGCTTCTTTACATTTGCACTTTATTGTTGATATTAACAGATTGGGGAAAAATAAAACTTAAATATCGTCACTGTCCAATGAAAAACATGTATCTCCATTTTTGTCCATTTTGACTTTTATACGTCATTTGAAAACAGCAGCTGCCGTTTACACTGTATGAGAATTGCATGATGAATGGACCAACACAAATGGCCCAAAAGTGCTTGGAAAGACGTCTGGTTCCATTGACTTATATTAAAATTGAATGAGGTTTTAGGCCTCTCCTGTAAAGTTGCCATTTTGGAGATACTTGTTTTTCTTTGGGCAGTGACGATATAATCTTCCATACAGTTTAGACACATTTTATTGGGATTTCTCCCTAATGTGTCAAATTCAGGCATATACGGCACTGTGGCCAGGGCTCTCGCCTCCCAGCAACAAGGGTCTGGGTTCGATTTCCCGGTTGGGGAGGTCCGGGGGTTCTTTCTGTGTGGAGTGTACATGTTCTCCCCGTGTCTGTGTGGTTTTCCTTCTCCGGGTGCTCCAGGTTTCCTCCCACAGTCTAAAGACACGCCGTCAGGGCAACTGGAGATGCTAAATTGCCCCCCTAGGTGTGAGTGAATGTGTGTGTCTGTGCTGTGATGGACTGGCGGCCGGTCCAGGGCGTGTCCTGCCTTCTGCCCACTGAGTGCTGGGATAGGCTACAATCCCCCCTGTAAAAGTCCGAACAATCAAATTATATGTTTCACCAAACGCAAGTCTAATTAATGTTTTACAGATAGGACTTCCTTCTGGGTGCACCGTGCTCTGTGATGGTCTGGTGGTCTGTCTGGAGTGTTTCCTGTCTTCTGCCCACTGAGTGCTGGGATAGGCTCCAGCCCCCACTGCAAAAGTCTGAACACGCGCAGTCGAATGACAAGTCTAATGAGTCTTTTACAGATATGACCTCTTTCTGCACATGTGGATGCCCTTTTATGTTGAGCTTAACAGATTATGAATGTTAAATTCAGCAAATAATGAATAATAATGAGAAAGTCCAGAAGGGTTGAACTTCTGGACATTCTCATAACCACCACGGAGCTCCTGGCTGTCCTGCACTGTGGAAGCTTGGCCTGTGTCCTGCTGACCCATCCGATGACCCAACTACTTAATTACGGACTAATCAGACATTTATTCCTCTACCTTACAAACACTGAACGCTCCTTTCCTGTGCTCGTCTTGTTATCTGGTGTTGACCCGAGGAGGATGGGTTCCCCTTTTGAGTCTGGTTCTTCTCGAGGTTTCTTCCTTTTGAACTGAGGGAGTTTCTCCTTGCCTCTGTCGCTCTTGGCTTGCTCACTGGGGGCTCGGACACCAGATTCACTGTAAAGCTGCTTTGTGACAACATCTGTTGTAATAAGCGTTGTTGACTTGACTTGAACTGACCAGGGTACTCAAACTTTTGCATACAACTCTCTCTCTCTCTCTTTCTCTCTCTCTCTCTCTCTCTCTCTCCCCATATATATATGTATTCTTAAAAATACAGATGATACTACTGTACTCTGAGACAGCTTGGCATTGGTGCAGAGTAACTGAGCACTGTGTCCACCTCCTTGCCTCTGCTTTGACAGTTTGCAGGTTGCCCTATGCAATGAATTGCCCACGCTGAGCCAGCTCCTCTGGCAGCAGTGCACCCAGTGGCGCCCCCGCACCAACTCCTTCTCAAATATAAGACATACCTGATGAATTACTGCACTCAGCTCTGCCTCCAGCCTGAAGCATCACTGGAGGGCCATGACCAGTGGCCAAAGAACATTAAAATTCTTTAAATTCTTTAAATACAAGCACTTTGAAGTCTTTTTAAGTAAAATAAAATGTTAAATATATATTTAAAATGCATTTGTTTGTATTTGCAATTATAAAATGTTTTTAAACTGTATGCAGTTCTTACAAAAATTAAAATATGTAACTAAACATACAAGAACTGAATGAATAGCACTGCGGTTTGTCATGTACTTTGCATTAACTATTGTGATACGCCACAAAATATAATTCAAATAAACAAGAACTCAAATCTTCAAACTGTATTTTCACCATCCAACAATATCTTTAACCTTTTCTTTTGGCAAAAGTTGAACATTCTATATTAATTCATATAAAAAAAATAATATAAAAATGTAATATTAAAAATTCTATTTTAAAAATAAAAAAAGTTTATTTTGAAAAATATTAAGCAGTAAAGATCCTTAGACACATTCTCTGGCTAATTTTTGTTTTATACAATTTTACATTATTTAATAAATACTTTCACATACAAATACACATACAGTGCAATATACAAAAATGTATATTTGTATGGTACATTTTAAAGGTATTTTAATGTGTTTGGCTAATATGACAATACATTCTGAAACACATTTCAGTGTAGTATATTTGGAATAGTATATCTCAGTATGGATTGCAAGGTCTTTGAAAATGTATTTGAAAATGTATTTCCAAAATATTAAAATACATATTTATTTTCCATACAGGTGCCGCCTCTTTTGCCATCCTACACTGAGCCCTGCTAAAGCTAATGTGTACTACTCATATAAAGGTGGTGTTCGTTAAACCGCTAATGGTAGGCCAGCTAAGTAGCACCTGTAGCCCGCTAACTCACCATTAGCTACAAGAGAACGTCAGTGAAGTCTATCAAATTGACTTTGAAAAGTTTTGGGTTTCTTTTATAATGTTACAGAAATCGATGGCATCTCGGCGGCTGCTTAGCGTTAGCCAGCTGGTGCCAGCAGCTATTAAAAGCTATCTTGTTTGGGAAGGCTGTATAAATGCTGTTAGCAACGGCTTCTATCTAGCTTAGCTCAGATCAGATTCAAACCACATATACATGATCTCCTTTCATTTTCTAACATAGATATTTCATAAATAGCTGGTATACATAAAGACAGAGGATACTGGCTGTGAGCAGCTGCGCCGGCAGTAAACAGAGCTGCTCCACACATAAAGCATTTTAGCTCTGTTTATGGTTAATCAGCTTCACTCGCTTCTTATTCTCACTGTTTGTCTAACTAAAACATGGCCGCTGTAGCTCAGGGCCTGTAGTTATACTGAGCTGAAGCGAGTTTTACCCGGAAACAACACGAGAATGTGGAAGCGTCAGTGCAATTAGAGTCCATTTAGTGCAAAACATCTGTTTTTGTGTTTACTGGATTGGAAAAAAATATATTATATCTAAAACATAAAAAATAAAAGGTGTCGTAACTTTTGCACAAGCAGATGTTATGGGTGTCACGCTTCTGGGTTCTCCTTCCACCTCCTCATTCCCAGACTCATAACCCACCCTATAACCCACCACCCGATGATGTCACCGTCACAGGTCCGCCATCTCCCACTCACGTCTCGTACTAACCACTCATACCTGTCTGTGGGCAGTCGTGGGCTGGAGGTCAGGGAACCAGCCTGGTGACCGGAGGTTTGCCGGTTCAATTCCCTGAACCGACAGTAACGAGTGAGGTGCCCTTGAGCAAGGCACCTAACCCCCGACTGCTCCCCGGGGGCCGTGGAGAGGGCTGCCCACCGCTCACTTCACGGATGGGTTAAATGCGGAATTCTAGAATTTCCCTCTGGGATCAATAAAGTATCTATTGTAATCAGTCTGTTTGTTCATGTACCCCTGGTTTTCACACTCTCGTTGTGAAGTACTGCCACTCTGTTGCGTACTAAGCCTTCTCTCTGTTGTTTATCCTGCTGGTTTCTTGCCCTTTCGTATTGGTTGCTGGTTGGTTGGTTGGTTGGTTTGGTTTTGACTTCTGCTTGCCAGTCTGGTTTATGACTGTCTTTGGCCTTCGGTTATGGTCGCCCTGATCCTGTTGTTGTGCTTCACTGCCAGCCTGTACAATAAGCTTTCAGTTCAGTTTGTTAATCCTTACAATGGGTTGTTGTTTCCCACATCAGTTAAATTCAGCCCTAAAACAGCAGTGAAGCGTGCAGAGCGGCGTTCTCTGTAGAGGACCTGTACTTCTCATTTACACTCGGACTATAAAACACAAAACACACAATCCAATTTCTTTAGGGATGTGCATAGGACTATATGTTAGTAAGCAAAGTGCTCTACGTTTGAGTCCTTGAGAGTGAGGCTTCGTTTCAATCTTGATCTTAGAATCAAAATCAATTTTGATGCATCCATGCATTCCATCCAAGGTGCAAAATACAGGGCGTCCTCTAATGAACCTCTTGCATGCCCTGAACATCTCAAAATCATAATTCTGGAGGAGTCCTGAAAATGAACATATTATGACATCTGTCACATGGGGTCAAGACGAGGAGGCAGGATCTAGGCGCAAATAAGACAAAACAAAACCAAAGGAAAAAACTAACAAACTGAGAAACTACTTGGAACAGGGTTACAAAAACAGACATGAGGACAAACGACCGACATGGAGAACAAAACACCAAGCAAGCACAAAGAGAACCACAGGGAGTATAAGTGAACAAAGACTAACAAGGAACACCTGGGAAGGGGCGGAGCTACAAACTGGGGACCGGTGAGGGGACTGACAAGAGGCGGAGACAGGAGGAGCCAAAAACCAAAACAAACAGAAGCACATGGAAGTGACAAGAAACAGAAAACCACATAAAACAGACAAACATGGGCAAGACAAGACAGGACGTGACAACATCATGCTGCCCACTAGGTGAAAATAAAAAATCAGGAAATGGTGGTTGTTTAGCTGCTTCACCCAACAAAACAGTGAGCTTTGGTTTTATTTTTCTTTTTTCTTTCTTTCTTTTTTTTCTTTTCTTTTTTCCATCCCACCCAAACAATCCTACCTACAAAAGAGGGAGAAAAAAAAGGAAAAAAAAACACCTAATATTTCAACTATGTAGACGACATAGTGATTAAATAACTGAAATGAAAGGAACAAAAAATAAAATTAAAAATGTGATGATAAAATAATGCACTTTACATCAATTCCAATCACTTTACAAAGTTTGACGGACCCCAGCAACCCACTTTATCAGGAAGTCTTAAGGCCTAAGACAGGACAGGGGGGCATCTAAGAGACAGGGGGGCATCTAAGAGAGGTTTTTGATCCTTGACCAAGCTGGTCTTTCATGGCCTAGTGTCCGCGGTTATGTCCAGGATGCCTCTAAAAACCTTTTGGTGGAAGGAGTGAATCTTTGCCCATTTCCCAAACTGAAGACACAAGAAGACATCTCGGTTAATGTTCGGTAGGCTGTACTACCAAACTAGAAATTTGACGTTCCCCAGAAAAGAATTTTGCTGCCGCTGAAGCCGAGCTGTCAGTCAGACAATGCCAGAGCGGCCGGTCAGCATGGGACACCCCGAATAACGGAGGGGAGGTGGGGTATTTCAGAGACCTGTTCCATCCCTACATACAAAGTTCCTCAGGAATGTGCCATGATGGTTGCACCAAAAAGAAGCCAGCCTCAGAGTAAAGCCCTCATCCCGGGGCTGGAGCAGCTGAGTAGGAGCTGGAAGAGCTGCTGAGTGTTTCTGTGTAAGCGGCTGTGTGGTGCTTCATTTGGGAGCAGCTAATTACCAGGCTCTAATTAGCTTTAGGGAGGAGATTCCAGTAAACGTCTAATTGTGTATCGACGCTGTGCAGACGACCGTGGACGACCTTCCCCGGCTCAGCGCGAGGATGGCTCTGAGCTGCAGATAAAGCGGTCCGTCAGGCCGGAGCTGGCGCTGAGGCAGCTGTGGAGCATTTGTATTCTCCAGGCAGCATCAATATCCAAACGGCGGACAGCAGAAGAGATGCTGAAACACCAGGCGAGGTTTAGCGTGAAGGCCTCTTTCCAGAGTGTTCACACACAGGCAGTGCACACTGGGGTAGGGTGGAGGGGTGTGTGTGCTCGTTTAGGGCTTTCTGGGGACCCAAAGCTAAGATTTTTATAATGGGGTGGAAGGATTAGATCCAGTGATTTAATTGAGGGAGCCAATAATAAGCTCCACACACAGTTAGATTACACTTAATTGACTTAAATGTTTTGATACTGGTTAGCGATGTTCGCTAATGTTACACAAGTCAGTCTAACAAGCTAGCAAACTCATAACTAATACCTTTTTCCACAAAACAAATTTAACAAGATGTTAAATTATTGACCAAGTCCATTAATTCTCAGTTAAGGTGGTGTTAGTAACATATTAGCTCCATAAAATTTCCATAAAATGTCTGAAGAACCTACTAGCCCAGTGACATAAGGTTAGCTAGCCTGCTAGCTAGCGCTAGAACATCAGATTATGAAACATAAGTTAGCTTCTTAGAATGACCAGGAGTCTTAGCTGGTTGAAAAAACTTTTATTTATATACTTAACATCTAACAACATTTCTATATAATGTCCAAAGCACCAGCCAGTCTAGGGAAATGAAGCTAATTAGCTAGTGCTAATAACCTTAGCTTGTGAAACCTAGTAGCACAGGTACCTTTATTATTAGCCACCGCAACATGAAACCTCAGAAATAAACAAAGGCACTCTACTTATTACAGTAAGGGCTTTCCATGAGATATATACTGTATGTGTTGTGTAATATCCAAGACTGAAGAACCTACTAACCCAGTGACATTAGGTAAGCTAACTCGCTAGCTTGCTCTAGAACATCAGATTATGAAATTTCAATTAACGTCTTAGAATGACTAGCAGTATTAGTTGCTTATAAAAGCTTATATTTATATACGGAACATCTAAGAACATTCCTATAGGATGTCCAAAGCACCAGCCAGTCCAGGGAAGTGAAGCTAATTAGCAAGGTAGCTAGTGCTAATAACCTTAGCTTGTGAATCCTAGTACCATAGTTATCCCTATTATCGGCCATCTCAACGTGAAACATCAGAAATAAATGAAGGCATTCTACTCAATCTAATAAGGGTTTTCCATGAGAGATATATGTGTAGTATAATGTCCAGGACTGAGGAATCTACTAGCCCAGTGAAACTAGCTTGCAAGCTAGTGCTAGAACATTAGATTATGAAACCTAAGTTAGCCTCTCAGAATGACTAACAGTATTAGTTGCTTTAAAAATCTTATGTTTACATACGTAATGTAATATCTAACAGCATTTCTATATATCGTCCAAAGCACCAGCCAGTCCAGGGAAATTAAGATAATTAGCAAACTAGCTAATGCTAATAACCTTAGCTTGTGAAACCTAGATTAGGTGCCCCTATTATCGGCCACCTCAAAATGACACATTGGAAATCTAAGCTGTTTTCATAGAGTTATAGGATTCGTTTGACTTTAAACGAAAACAGCTTTTCAATAATTACATTTTTGTGTACTTAGGCGCTAATACGGCTAGAATGATGGATGTCTCCAAACATCTGCCACTTCATGGACTGCGCCAGTCAAATGGCAAATTGTGTGACCGCATCGTTGTTACCAGATTCGGTGGTTTACCATGGTTTACAATTAGATTAAGTTTGTCCTCTGTGGGCACCCTTAGTCTGTATATGTAATACTACTATGGCTGCAATTTTGTCTTCTCAGAGTGAAGAAGCTAACTGGTAAAATAACTTTTAAACCAGCAAAAATATCCAATCGCAAAATGGAAATGTGGCATGTGTTGCGGTTTTGTGCACACTGAACATTGTTACTCGCTCACTCACTCATCTTCTAACCTGCTTAACCCTACTGGGTCACGGGGGTCACTGGAGCCCATCCCAGCTCTCACAGGGTGGGAGGCAGGATACACCCTGGACAGGTTGGCATTCACCCACAGACAGACACATTCACACACACCTAGGGGCAATTTAACATTGAGCCTGTCCCAGCGCTCACTGGGCAGAAGACATGAAACACCCTGGACAGGCCACCAGTCCGTCACGGGGCAACCACACAGACATGCACACTTGGGGGGGTCAATAAAGCATCTCCAGTTCACCTGACTGCATGTCTTTGGACTGTGAGAAGAAACCCACGCGGACACAGGGAGACCATTCAAACTCCCCCCAGTCGTCCCACCTGGGGATCAAACCCAGGCCCTTATTGCTGTGAGGCAACAGCGCCACCCACTGCACACCATCATGCCACCCTACAACATTGTTAGCGATACGTATGAAGTCTACATGTCCTTCTATGGCCTTTAAAGCTACAGGACATGCCTCAGAACTGTTTTACTTGGGGTTATGAAATGGCATATTCACGCTGTGCCTACAGTTATCATCTGTCATAGCTGCTGTTCAAAGGTTGCACGAGCTGTCTGTCTTTCTCCTGCTTTATGCATGTGGATTATGTTACATACAGCTCTGGAAAAATATAAGAGACCACCTGAAAATGATCAGTTCCTCTAGTTGTACAGTTTCTGGGTTTGTGTTGGACCAAAATGAGCAGTTCTGTTTGATTCTATACACTACTGGAAACACGTCTCCCAAATTCCAGATCAAATATTGTATTTAGATCTGTTTATTTAGAAAATCACTAATGACCCTCCAGAAGCCTGTTTTTAGAACCATGCTCGCTGTGCGTTTCACCCCAGACACCGCTCGCCAGTCTCTCTGTAGGTCACTTGAGGTCATCTTACAGTGGTTAAGTGACACAGGAATGAGGTGGCGCTCATCACCGTCAGTAGAGAGTGGTTTTGGCCCTCTGCCAGTCTGTAGCTGTGTTGTCCTGTGTGTTTGCTGCTTGACCTTGTTCTTATGAACCAGACGCTCACTGTATCTGCCAGTAAAGCTAGAACCCAACCTTCTGTTCCTCACTAAGAACCTGCTGTACATGTGGAGAAGCTGATTTAAGAAGAAACTGGAGCGGGCTCTTATTTATTTCCAGAGCTGTATCTTCTCAGAAACGCATCTGGGAAAACATTATATCTCGTGTTATTTGGACTCTGTGGTGGTCTCTGACTTATTGTGTGTTACGTGTGTGGAAATGTGTAACTCGTGCAGCAACTTAATCGCAGCGTGTGGCTGTGTGTCCACTTCACCTCTCTCACATGAAGGCCACAACCCCTTTCACAAACACACACCTCTCTCTCTCTCTCTCTCTCTCTCTCTCTCCTCTTTCAGGGACGGATGCAGCTTTTTTTCCCAACCCGATGCAGCAGCGTGGGTGGAGGCCATTATNCCCAACCCGATGCAGCAGCGTGGGTGGAGGCCATTATTTATTCACACTGCTATTTATGATTCCTATTATGCCCGCAGTCTGCTGGGGAGAGTCATGTGTATGCCGACTCCACTCACACACTCACTCATGACCACACACTTAATCATACACACACACACACACACACACTGGGGCATTGTGGCACACGCTAAATCTGGACAATCAAATATTCATTCATTCTTTCCGTCCGAGCTGCAGAGACTGAGCTCTCATATACGGGACAGTCTGCTGTCATGCTGCCGAGATATCGGAGCCCGGTGTTGCTGTGTCAAAGCCTCTGCAATAAGCATTTTCGCAGGTCTTAACGAAGGTGATCTTCACTGCTTAATGGGTCGTGACTAAGACCGGTTTGCAGGGAGGACGTTACGCGCTTTGCCCCGACCAAATAACAATAGCAGCTGCTAAGCTGGAACAGACATGGTGCACCAGTAATGTCATGCTTTAATGAAGAAATACATCAGAAGCTGTCACACCTTGATTGCTGGTGTAGTGCTCCAACAGGGTTGAAGGTTATGATGAAAATGGTGGCATACCGCAATAGCACATGCAGTGCAAGGGTATTTATTTAACAAAAGGGGCAAGAATATTGACAAGAAGAAAGAAAGAAAGAAACAAACAAACAAACAAGTAAACCAAACAAAAAAATATTTACAACACATATAAAGTTTGAGGAAACAACTTTTTTCCCTCAAAACACACTGGTTCAGCTATCAACCAACCTTTTTCTCTTCAGAAATGGAGTGAGCTCTTAAATAGACCCCCACCTGTCTATACAACACAGCATATACCAGTCCCTCTCCTCTGCAGGGGGGAACAATAATTATCATTGACAATAATTGGCATAGTAAATGGATAATCCTCAAAAGCGTATCCACAACGCACGCTTGCCTTTTAAACTAAACCCACAGAGTGGACAGAATCAAATGACGTGAAAACAAAATGAAACATATAAGCAATAAGAACTCCATGACCCCCCCCCCTCCAAATGGATCATTCCAGTAGGGGCCCACTGGGCATGTCTGGACTTGCCCGGGCACTATATAAGCCTAGCTAAAACCAAGCATGGGCCTTTTCCCATCCTAGGAAAGTTAGAAGTGGTCCAAGTAGCCCGTGTAAGTATCCTAAGTCTTCTACACCTGCTGTTAGTGAACAATTAATAAGTCCAGTAGCGTACTTTAACTGTAGAAGGTGGCGATGTGTACCAAGCTAGCAAAGTGTGATATTGTATTGTTGCTAAGAGTATGAGGGATTGTATGTGAACCACTGCACAGAACGGGACAAAAGAGGGGAGGAAATGTAAGAGAAAACTAGGTTCGGTCTGTCACGAATGAGTGAAATAAGTCCAGTTAAATATGAAGTGGCCTAATTTAATGAAGCATGCAGCAGGTGTTGTTTATGCACAGACAATGACCTTTCAGTCAGTGTTTGGGACTCGGAGCCCCAGTCTTCAAGCCTAGGCTTAAAACCTACCTGTTCAGTTGGGCCTTTGGTAATTAGTTCCCTGCTAAGTGCTCTCAGATCTTCTGTCAGAGCTGACTGTCTGTGTGTTGTTCTTTGCTGGAGCTGAGCTACTGCCCAAACTCTGTGGTCTGCTGTGGAGCTACTGCCCATCCTGTGCGGGCTGATGCTGCTGCTTCATCTGCTATGGCTGGGTGTCACTGCCTGCCTGCATTGCTGACCAGTTTGCCTACCATGGAGCTTCTTGCGTTGTGAGGGGGCTTCACCTGCATCCCGCACGCCCCCATCCGACAATCCTGCTATTTAATCACAGACTAATCAGAAAACACTCGACACTCCTCCTAAAACACTCGACACTCCTCCTAAAACACTCGACACTCCTCCTATTCATTCCCTATAATTATAGACTCTGGTCCTTTTTGTGTTTGCTGCTATCCGGGGTCGACCAGAAGAGGATGGGTTCCCCTTTTGAGTCTTGGTTCCTCTCGAGGGTTGCTCCTCTTGCTCTCAGGGGGTTTTTCCCTGCCACTGGTGGCCTTGGCTTGCTCATTGGGGTCTCAAACCCAGATTTTCTGCCAATCTTCTTCGTTTTCTTGACAATTGAGCCATAACAGCCATAAATATTGCTCATGCCCATATACATATATGTAGCACTGAGTAGTTAATCATGCTATTATCATGCTAGCATCCATGTGCACTGACTGCAAAAAGCCACAACAGTCTAAATAATAATAATAATAATAATGATACAAAATACAATAATAACATGCTATTAATTAGTTTATGTATTTGGGATGACGGCATACAGTAGAAGGTAAAAAATAAATAAATAAGATAAAATAGAAACCCTTGTAATTTGACTGGCGATTCATACAGGATAACGGATCTCTGTAATTTTCCCAAATGACTCCAAATAGCCCGGACTGAAACCTCACTATGTGGACATTGACATCAGCATCACGCAACAAGCAACTTGCTTCAGAACAACAAACACACTGTGCAGCTAACTGGCATGCAGTTTACCATTAGGTTAGTAAAGTGGGCCCATCTAACTGACCAAGCGCTGCACAACAGGACAGAAAACACGCTGCCTTGCGAGCTGTGCTTTCCAGATACTTCATTTCCCTCTCCTTGTGATTCAGCCATCACCAACAACACTGTATTTCTTGTCATGAACTTCAGGATAAGGGCTTAAATCAAGCTTCGGTTCAGCTGATAGTCTCGGTTTCAGGTCATAATAAGAAGATAAGGGGAGGCGCCACTTTGTACGAAGCTGAAGTCAGTTTCTCATTCTCCAGCTTCTTGTTGAAATTTTCTCATTCCACCTTAAATGATGAAGAATGTAACTGCTGCACCATTTAAGGTGGAACAAGGAAATTCAAACAGGAAGCTGGTGAATAGGAAGTGACTTCCGTCTCGTCTCCTGTCTATTACCCGGTGTTGTTGTTATATTACTGAGATTTCGATTCAAGCAGAGCTGTTATTACTGAGGAGCTCCCAGTTTGATGAATTCCCTCTGGAATTATTACTGGCCTTGAAGTACACCCGTCCAGGCCTGTCCAGAGCACTCCTCACATCAGTCTGCTTCGTTTCAATTGTAAACTTTAATTCAAGTTTTGCTGGATTATGTGAACCTCTGGGAACTTCGTGATTCCTGGGTACAGTAAGGAATGGGAGCCAGTTTGTTTGGTTACCATTTCTCCTGTTTTTAATAATCGTTAGCTATTTGTATTTTTATTAAATTTTGTTCTCAGGCTTATTTAGGTTTTCATAACCTTTTTCGGTACATGGTCATCCCTGAACTCACTATCCCATAACCACCATCTGTTAGAAATTCGGGAAGTCAGGAAACTGGAGATGGGATTCAGTGTTATCTTGAGTTTATTACCATATCCAGAGATGTACGTGTACCACTCGGTCAATCAGCTGTCTTATTCAGGCGCATGCAGAATCATGTACGGGCACCAGGCTTAGGCTGACAGTCCCGTCCAGTCGGGTCCAGTCTGGACCAGTCTAAGTGCTTTTTGGGGAATCTTATACACAGTAAGAGAAGGTGAGTTTAAGGAGGGGTAAGTGGGGAACGAAGATAGGGTAGATCAAGGTGGAGGAAGAGAAGGAGGGGGTTATGGGGGGTGATTATGAGAACCTGAAAAGACCTGAAGGAGATGTAGACATAAGTAGGGGGCGATTGCATCACCTTAAGGTGGGAGACAAATGGGTCATTACCACATACACACAGAGGTTCACTTCACCAATAAACATTATTAAAACCATTAATATAACATTAGAAAGGAAAAGAACATGGGCTGAGGCTATTTCTTTCACATCTTACTATTGAGAATATAAATGAACATGAGCTTGTTTCAACCGTGTCCAGTGTTCGGTCTGGGCCAGTCTCACTGTCTGCTATGACCTGACCCTAGACCAGTCTAGGAATAAATCTGCAACCTTATTTCAAGTGATACTTGGCAGAAAGTCACTATTCCTACAAACACTGTATCTTCTAGAATCAATATGGTGTTCCACAGGGGTCCATTCTTGGTCCACTTCTGTTCCCGCTGTATGTGTCAATCAACCAGTCAAATTACACACTTATTGGGCCTCCTCAAAACTAATTGAAGGAATGAAAGGACAGGAAGGAAACTTGGTATGTTTGACATCATGAGACATGCGAATGATTCGAGTTTCATGCTCGGCTGCACATGTGACGTAAGCAAGGCTCAATTCAGACTCTCCAGTTCACCTGACTGAATGTCTTAGGACTGTGGGAAGCAAGCCAAACAGACACGGGGAGAACATGCCAACTCCACACAGAAAGGACCTTGGACGCTCCATCCGGGAACCAAACCCAGACCCATCTTGTTGTGCGACAACAGCGCCGCTACCCACTGCACCACTGTGCCGCCGCAAGCTAGATATGTGCTTTTTTTTTTAATCCATATTAAACAGCATGTTTATAGAACTAATAGTTCTGGTCACGATCGAAGCCGATACATATGATAACCGACCTC
>JAVGWN010000363.1:0-14627 GCA_034552555.1 Semaprochilodus insignis
TACTATATTAGTTAATTTGTTCATTTCATCTATAATTGTACTTTTTCTGAAGTTAGCTACTGCAGGAACAACCAATACCTTCTCATATTCACTCATTAGTAATTCATCAATAAAGGCATAAAGCATTAGTCATTACAGATATCATACATGATTTGTGTTGTACATATTGTTAAGTTGTTTTTTACCATATGTGATTGAGTCTCACACCTACCGTCGGAATTGGCTCATCACTTCTCATATATACATCATTTGTTCCCCAGTCCGGCATCTTCTTAAAACTCTTCTTGAACCTGACCGGTATAGGTGTCAGTGTGCTTTGACCTGACAGACTTGCCGATTTGTCTGTTTTGGACTGCAGTGTTGTTGTATTGTCTTCTTTAATTTGCACGGGCTTCCGTTCACTTTTATCAGGGATTGAGGTGTTGGAGTCTTTTGGTTCGTCCTTCACGTTTGTGTTGTTATCCTTCGTTTTCATCCAAAGCCAGGTCTGTCTCTGGGATAGTGAAGCAGGCTGAAACTTCCTAGAAAAGAAGTGAATGAAAGGAGCACAAACACATGCATTTTGTGCAGTTCAGTGTTGGTGGGGCTTCTCTCTTGAACTTATCTCCTGGACATATCTTCTCTCAGCATTCAATGTGCCTTTCAAACCAATAAAGCATTGTACTTCACACTCTATGCAAATGCTTGTTAAATTGGGTTAACATGGAGGACAACAATTCCATGTTAGTTGTTTTATCTGGACTGTAAATTTAAAACATTTCCTTTCTAAAGAAATCTTTCTATTGCATGACATTCAGAGCTCAAATTGTGGCAGAGATGTTTTGGCATCTCTCAGTAGAGAGACAATCTATGAGGTGGCATATGTCAGCGGTTCTTAAACTGGAGGTTGTGTTATTTATTCAGCATTTTATATCATTCTCTGATGTTCTAAATAGAAGGTATATGAAGGTATATGGAACGTGCAGAGCAAACTAACAACGTTTGGTGAACTTTCCATTCCACCTGAAATGGTGCCACAGTTCGTTACTGAGGTAGCCCCACTTCCTAATCAGTTTACATACAGCTTTCCTATGATTTTTGGTGTGTCAGTGTATATAGATATTCTCTGTCTTGAAATTCTAGTTTCACCGCTTAGCTGGAAACAGTACAGTAGACTTCAATGTTTTACTTCAATCCTGAAACCATATAGTAATAAATTGACATATCACAAATACCAGGAAACAAATTTGCAAAGTTGCTGTATACAGTTTATTTCAAAGTCCTCTTTCCATCATAAGTATACCAATCCATATGGAATAAGCTACTATAGTGTATGTACTTGTATGTACAAAGTATTTTCCACCTGTCACATCTACCTGTAACCTACTTTTCGTATTTCCTGAAGCAATTTAGTAGAACATGCCATTTGCGTGTGACTTGACTTGAAAAGCTGGTATACAGTGGTACTTAAAAGTCCTAAAAGTAGAATAACACAAATTAAACAAATGATTCAAATATATTAGACTTCATTAGTCATTTATTCATTGAGAAAAATTATCCAGTATTACGTATCTGTGAGTCACAAAACTATATAAACCTTTGCTTTCGGTATCTGGTCTGACTTTCCTGTGCAGCAATAACTGCAACTCTTAAATAACCAGCTTGGAGGAATTTTAGTCCATCCCTCTGTACAGAACAGCCCCTATTCTGTTATGTTGGTGGGTTTCCCCCCCATGAACTGCTTGCTTCAGGTCCTTCCACAACATTTCTGTTGAATTAGGGTCAGGACTGGTCCCCTTTAACTGTTCTTTGGTAGAACGTCGTGTGTACTCAGGGTTGTTGTCTTGGTGCATGACCCACCCAAGGACAGATGTCCTTACAATGCCCTGTAGAATTTGGTATAATTTGGAATTCGTTGTTCTATATATAAAACAATAATACTACCACCACTGTGTTTCACAGCTGGGACAATATTGTTATGCAGGAATTGAGTGTTTCCCTTTCTCCAAACATAACACTTCTGGTTTAAACCAAATAGATCTGGTTTGATCTGTTGACAAATCATTGTTCCAAATGCACACCCCTGTTGTTCAGTGTTCTCCTGATGGTCGACCTGTGAACATTAACATTAGCCAATGTGAGAAAGGCCTTTAGTTGCTAAGAAGTTACCTTGGGTTCCTTTGTCACCTTGCAGACTCTTAAATGCCTTGCTCTTGGCATGATCTTTGTTGGTCAACCACTCCTGGGGAGGGTAATAATGGTCTTGAATGTCCTCTGTCTAACTGTGGATGGTGGAGTCCAAACTCTTTAGATATGGTTTCATAACCTTTTCCAGCCTGAAGAGCATCAATAACTCTCCTTTTGAGGTACCTCAGCAATCTTCTTTGTTTGTGCAGTCATACACTTCCACAAACATGTGTTGTGGAGATCAGGCTTTGATAGATCCCTGTTCTTTAAATAAAACAGCGCGCCCCACCCACACCTGGTCGTCCTGCTGATTGAAAACACCTGGCTCTAATTTCGACTTCAAATTATCTTCTAATTCTAAAGGTTCACAAACCTTTGCCACTCACACGCATGGGATATTAAATCATTTTCCTCAATAAATAAATGACCCAGTCTAATATTTTTGTCTCATTTGTTTAGTTTGGTTCTCCTTATCTACTTTTAGGACTTGTGTGTGAAAATCAGATGAAGGTTTAGGTCAAATTAATACATAAATACAGAAAATTCTAAAGGGTTTACAAACTTCCCAGCACCACTGTATGCTCCATATTTCTAGTTTGTAATTTCTGGATCTGATCTGAACCCCTACAGTTATAAACTGGCAAATACCAGGAAACAAATACTTGCTGTGTAAAAACTGGTAGTTTATTTCTCAGTCCTGCTTCCATCATAAGTATACCAATTCATATGGAATAAGCTACTATAGTGGAAAAAAGATACTTACTAAAATGATACTTGTGTGTACAATGTATTTTCCACCAGGTCACATTTATGTGTAACCTACTTTTCTCTGTTACATAGGAATATATTTCCTGAAGCAGTTTAGTAAAACATGCAGTTTGCCACCACTGTATGCTCCATATTTCTAACATTACTTACTCTACACATATATTGTACTTAGAAAGAAAGTATTTATTACTTGCAAATTCTACATATTTACCATTTACCAAGTCTGAGCAAGTACTGCTGTACATACTTGACAGATTGTGATTGATTGTAAAATACATATCAGAAAGTTACACACTACTGTATTACGTTATTTTGGTTTTTCTTTTGTGTAATGGATCTTGACCTACCTGATGATGGGGGATCCTGTGTAAGCCACATATATCCAAGCAGTAGATATGACGTAGAGTACAGCAATCACAACCATAATTGGAGAAACCGCTGAGACTTTTGCCATCTTTTCCACAAGTCCTTGTGGCCTCCCTGCTCACTGGTAGTGTTTGAGTGTCAATCAGTATTGTGGTCTTACCAGATTCACTTAAGAGGGAGTTGTGAAATCAACAGAGCACAGAGAAAATAAGGGTCATGTTCAGCAAGAAAACACTACTGACAGATCTGATCTGGAACTGTGCACTAAACCAGCAACCAGAGTTTAAACAGTGTAGCTTCAAAGTTCTTTGTTGGGCTGATACTGCCAAAAGTACTATTACATCTGATGGGCAGATCTATGTAAATGTGTTAGTATTCATGACATTACTAAAACAATAAAAAAGAATATCAACTTTGTAAAAGCAGCTACTTTACAGTATAATACTACTGCTACTATTATTACTGCCAATACTACTACTGCTATTACTACTACTACTACTACTACTACTACTACTGCCAATGCTACTACTGCTATTACTACTACTACTACTATTACTGCCAATACTACTACTACTATTACTACTACTACTACTACTATTACTGCCAATACTACTACTACTGCTACTATTATTACTGCCAGTACTATTACTACTGTTACTACTACTACTATTACTGCCAATACTACTACTACTGCTACTATTATTACTGCCAGTATTATTACTACTCTTACTACTACTACTACTACTACTATTACTGCCAATACTATTACTACTGTTACTACTACTATTACTGCTAATACTACTACTACTATTATTACTGCCAATACTATTACTACTACTATTACTGCCAATACTCATACTACTACTACTACCACTACTACTGCCAATACAACTACTACAATTACTGCCAATACTACTACTACAATTACTGCCAATATTACTACTACTACTTCTACTGCCAACACTACTACTACTACTACTACTATTACTACTGCCAAAACTACACATACTATTACTGCCAATACCACTACTACTACTACTATTATTACTGCCAATACTACTACTACTATTACTACTACTACCACTACTACTGCCAGTACTACTACTATTTCTGCCAATACTACTGCTACTATTACTGCCAATACTACTACTACTACTACCACTACTACTGCCAGTACTACTACTATTACTGCCAATACTACTGCTACTATTATTACTGCCAATACTACTACTACTACTACTATTACTGACAATACTCATACTACTACTACTACCACTACTACTACCAATACTACTACTACAATTACTGCCAATATTAATACTACTTCTGCTGCCAATACTACTACTACTACTATTATTACTACTGGCAAAACTACACATACTATTACTGCCAATACCACTACTACTATTACTACTACTACTACCACTACTACTGCCAATACTACTGCTACTATTATTACTGCCAATACTACTACTACTACTACTACTACCACTACTACTGCCAGTACTACTAATACTAGTACTACTGCTACTGCCAATACTTCTACTACTAATGATAATAATACTACTAATAACAATAATAATAATAAAGCTGTACTATGAAGATAGAAAAATATGGGCATATGTTGGCAAATGAACAGTAGAAATATATCTCTACCATATTTCCGATGTACCTCCCAGTGGCTCCATCTTCAAGACGATGTTTAGGCATGCTGGTATTTGACGATCAAAAAAGGAGTGGGCTATCTAAAGACTGACAACACAGCGTGAAAACATCACACTTACTGAGAGCCACGAAGGAGCCGAGAGCTGATCAGAGCTGATCAGTTTTCAGGACTGTTGTTCCGCATACTTCAAGAATTACAACAATGCAGCATGTCAAATGCCTTAGCTCCATTTCCTCCATCGCCTGCAGTCCCAACATGTTTTGTATTCACAATAACTGAAGACATCAGGAGCTTTCTCACCACCCAAAGTGTAAGTAATAGGTAGTAAACCAAATAGACATTAGATTGAATTGACCTAAAATGAAAACCTGCTAACTAGCTAACATCACCTGATGCTAGTTAACCAAGTTAGCAAGTGTTAACTAGCAAGCTAATCCACTAAAGCTCATACACTAAAACTCTGTGTTTTGGTAGTGACAGGAAAGTGTAGAATCTTTTAAATATATATTTTATTGAAAAATGGAATTTATTATACATCTAAATATTTCAACTTAATAAAAATAAAAATGTTAAAATATAAAAAATATATATATGATTTTCTAGTGTGCATTTAGAGGCTAGGGTTGCCATTTCACTGTGTTTACATTTTAATTTAATTAATTCCAGTGTTGTAGTCTATAGTAAATTGTAGACCTATGTAACAGTAATGGGAAGAATTTGAACTAATATGCTGTACGAGTTAAGACCATAATTCTGCCCAGTTGAGTGATTTCCCTCCTCCAACACACCCTGAATCACGTTAATCATACAGTTGATAAAATGTGTTAGATCAAAGTAGATGTGAAACAATGCAGGACTGGGGTTGAGAACCCTGCTGGATGTAATCTAGCTCAGTCTGAATGCTGTAAAACGTCTTGCTGAACATGGTCTGAACGGAAAGCTGAGTTTCCCCTGAAAGAATGACCATCATCTCCGTCCTTCCTCTCGCTGGTAGAGGTTGATGATTTTGGCATCATGTAGTTTCTTCCACAGTTTGATTTCCAGGTTATAGTCGTGGTTTGCGAAGAAGATGACTCTCGTCATTTGGTTCTCATAGTAGTAATTGGGGTAATTCCTGTGGGTCTCAGTGATGAAGCCGTATGCATCAACCTGAAATAAGAAAAGGAAACACTGCTGTCAGTGTAACTCTCATAACATGAAGGATACTATGTACAGCAGCTGTTCTCACTGTTCCAGACCTTCCTCTTGTATCTCTACCCTCTGGCCACTTTACTAGAAACACCTACCTTGTATCCACATTTACTGGCTACTTTATTGGAAACACCTACATTGTGCTTGTATACACTGGCCACTTTAACAGAAATATTTACCTTGTACCTCCACTCTCTGGCCACTTTACTAGAAACACCTACCTCGTACTGCCACTATCTGGCCACTTTACTGGAAACACCTACCTTGTGCCTCAGCTCACTGGCCACTTTCTTGGAAACACCCACCTTGTGCTTTCACTAACTGGCCACTTCATTAGAAAGACCCATCTTGTGCTTGTACTCACTGGCCACTTTATTGTAAACACCTACACTGTACTTATATTCACTGGTCACTATGTTAGAAACAGCTACCTTACGCTTCCACTGTCTGGCCACTTAATCAGAAGATCAGAATCACTTTATTTTGCTAAGTATGTTACAAATACAAAGATTTTGTCTTGGTGGCAAGTAAGATACCAAACAGACCAGTCAAGAACAGGGGACAGGGACGGGGGACGAGTAATTAATATTAACTGGGAGAAAATAACAATAAAATAAATGAAAATATACTTCTGAATATATGGTACTTATCTGTATCTTATACTTACGCATATATAGATATCTAGACATGCACAGGTCTGAGCAGACATATACTATAGAAACGATTATATACAGGGTATTATAGAATAATTTCCATAATAAAATATAGAATAATTAACATTAGCAAAAACACCTGCCTGCACCTCCACTAACGGGCCACTTTATTGGAAACTCCTACCTAGTGGTTCCGGTCACTACTCACTTTATTAAAAACACAGCCTTATGCTTCCACTCACTGGCCACTTTATTGGAAAAACCTAACTTGTACTTCAATTCACTGGACACTTTAATGGAAACGCCTACCTTGTACTTCCACTCTCTGGACATTTTAATGGAAATGCCTACCTTGTACTTCCACTCCCTGGCCGCTTTAAAGGAAACACCAACAGTGTACTTCCACTCACTGGCCACTTTATTGGAAACACCTACCTTGCCTTTCCACATTCTGACCACTTTAATGAAAACGTCTACTTTTTGACACACTGGTGACTATAGAGACCTAATGCATAACATTAGTTACAAATGGCATCACACTGCCCCCTGGTGTTGGACAGCTCAATTGAATCTGCTAAGTATAACTAGCTATATCAATCAAATCAAAGTTTATTTGTCACTCACATGGGCATAGAATGTACAACTAGCAATAAAATGCTTTGACAACTGTCAACATGGAACAATAAGATAATATAAAGATAGAATGTGTACAATATATACAGAATTAAGATGTTAAATAAACACAAATATTAGGTCCACCTCCTTGTATCTACACTCACAGCTCCACTGACCACACACAGGCACCTTGTAGCTCTACAGTTACAGACTGTAGTCCATCTGTTTCTCTGTGTACTGTATTACCCTGTTCCTCAATGGTCCGGATACCCACAGGAGCAGGTATTATGTGGGAGGTGGATCATTCTCAGCACTGCAGTGACACTGACGTGGTGGTGGTGTGTTAGTGTGTGTGGTGCTGGTGTGAGTGAATCAGACACTGCAGTGCTGCTGGAGTGTTTAAACACTGTGTCCACTCACTGTCCACTCTATTAGACACTCCCACCTTGCTGGTCCACCTTGTAGATGTACAGTCAGAGACTACTGCTCATCTGCTGCTGCACAGTGCAGTGTTGGTCATCCTCTAGTCCTACATCAGTGGTCACAGGACGCTGCCCCAAGGACACTGCCCACAGGACTCTGCCCACAGGACGCTGCCCACAGGACATTGTTGGCTGGATAGTTTTGGTTGGTGGATGATTATCAGTCCAGCAGTGACACTGAGGTGTCCAGCAGCACTGCTGTGTCTGATCCCCTCACACCAGCACAACACATACCAACACACCACCACCACGTCGGTGTCACTGCAGTGCTGAGAATGATTACCCTCTACAGAGCCTGGTACTGCTCCTAAAGCAGGCTGTGACGTGTCCTGTGAGGATATCTTCGATGGTGCGGATGTAGAAGCTTCACAGCACCATGGAGAGCAGTCTGAAGTCACCTAGATGTCTAAGGTGGTAGAGACAGGGCATTCTTCCCCAAGAAGTTGATGTGGCATGGCTATGACCGCTCCTATGAGATGTGAACTCCAAGGTACTTAAAAACTCTCTACTCTTTCCACTGGAGCTCCATTGATCCAGACAGGGTGGTAACTCCATTCCTGCTTCCTACTGCAGTCCACTATCAGCTCTTTTGTGTTATGGACGTTAAGGAGGACATTGTTGTCTGGGCACTTGTTCTCCAGGTGTTTAATCTCCTCCAGGTCCAGAGGTCCAGAGATCAGACCAAGCACAACAGTGTCATCAGCAAACATGGTAATAGTGGTAGAGCTGGAAGTGGCCACACAGTCGTAAGTGTACAGTATCATGTATCTCTCCACATCATGCTCTGTCGCTCATAGCTCATCATATCACTCATTATAGTAGGAGTGTCTTGGTCGAATAACAGCAAACTGTGGCCCGGTAAACCTCAGGCGAGACATCATGGGAGCTCTCGGTCTGTTCTCAGGAAAATCATGGATATGGTAAGTGGAGCTGATAAAATGGACAATGAGTGCAGATACAAGGAGGTGTACTTAATGAAGTAACCTCAAAAGCAGCATAGACATAAACACAGCATAGAGATTGTGTAATATTCCATTATGCAGATGAATCATCTAAACTGTCCCTCAGATACATCAGACTTTATTCCTGTTAAAGCTCGTTGATGTTTCCTCCCCTCAGCAGCTTTGATGAAGACAGTAATCTGGATCACAGAGCTGAAGCTGAAGAGTGGGTGTTGTGTCAAAGGTATTTGGGATGAATGTATGAAATGATAAATGAACATTTCTATGGATATCGTGCTTCCCTTACAGTATACAGCCATCACGGGCTCTGAAATATACTCACAGTGTCACAGACGTGAAGGGCCAGGAAGAGGGTGAAGGCTCCATTAGTGGGTCTATATAAAGCCCAGAGTTTTCCATTCTGTTGTTTAGAGGGCATGAATCTGCATAGCGTGACAAATGAAGTTTGATATTAGTCAGAAAGAAAATCAACATCAAAGTATGTTTACAGCTTGTGTTCAGCTCAAACTGACATTTGTGTTATAAAAGGAAAAGGAAAAATGAAAAGGGCAACGCTTGGAATAGAAGAACATTATAAAGCCTTTGTAATGTTGTTATTAAGCCTTAATAAGCCAGTATCTGTAATTAACTGCCTATTACTACTTTATTAGACAGTAATAAGCTTTTTATGAGCTCTTTTATTTGTGATTTGTTATTTGTGTGTATATTTGTGTGCACAGTACTTCAGATAGTTCTGTCTCTGTTGAGCTTTAACCAGTAGCTGGTAACTAGAAAATGCAATGATCGTGCATCTTAAGCAAATTAAGAGTGGTTGCTAAGGTGTTTCCAGGCAGTTTCTATGGTATTTTACTTGGTTCCTTGGTTCTCGTTAGGTTTTTCCTGTGCTTTTCCAGGTGGTTGCTATGGTGTTGCTAAGAGGTTTATAAGGTGTTGCTAGGTGGTTGCTAGGATGTTGCTGGGCAGTTGCTATGGTATCCCAGGTGGTTGCTAACATGTCGCTATGTGGTCACTGCGGTATGTCCAGTGTTTGCTAAATTATGCCATTATGCCGCTATGTGCTGGACGCCTGACCCACATGCACCGATGACTGCAGGAAGGCAAACAGTGCTCAAGCCCCAGCTGCTGAGCCCACCTCCTGAGCCCTACCTCCTGAACCCCACCTCCTTTTCCACGGTGAGAACACTGCATAATACCTGACGTTCTAACCTGGTAGTTGAGCTGTAGAGCAGTAGGGCAGAAACTTGGAGGTGGAGTAGCAAGCTCTCTTGTTCCCTCTCGGCTCGGACACAAGACTGAGGATGGGTAGCAGCAGCAGATGACGGTAGCAGCTTGTACATGACCTTGTATGTACACTCTTTGTCTATTACATATCAGCTGTAGTTCTACAGTTACCGACTGTAGTCCATCTGTTTCTCAGTATACTCTATTACCCTGTTCTTCAATGGTCAGGGCCCCCACAGGACCACCACAGAGCAGGTATTATGTGGGTGGTGGATCATTCTCAGCACTGCAGTGACACTGACGTGGTGGTGATGTGTGTTGTGCTGGTGTGAGTGGATCAGACACAGCAGTGCTGCTGGAGGTGTTTAATCACTGTGCCCACTCACTGTCCCCTTAACTAAACACTCCTCCCTTAATAGGAAATGACTATTACATCAAACTTACGGGTGGATTAGGTAGAACTAAGAACATCCCAGAGCGAGTTTATTGGTGCACTGTACAAAGAGATGAAGACACGTAACTAGAGATTTTAATAGAATGAGATTTTAAATTTTAATCATTTTAAAACTGAGGGTTCGATTGTCTTTGTTTAGAGCTAGTTAGTGACTTACTATTAAATTAGATCAGGAAATAAGCACAATATAGATCCAGTGTTTAGGTAACAACATCGTACATAATATTCCAATAAAACTGCCATTATTATCTGTAATTACTGCTTAATAAATTAATAATGGGTGGATAGGGAGTCAGCTGTTTCTGGCTTCATAAGCATTGATGACTCAAGGCTAAGAAGACTAGGGCTTAAGAAGAAAATCAATGCAACATTCACTTGTTCATTCGAAACGAAAGGCATAAAAGCAGGGGTTGCAGGTGAGCAGCAAGTGGGATGAGGGTCATGAACAAAGCACGCATGCCAACACTATGTATTCCGTAAAAGTGGTCAGTGTGTCTCTACAGCAGAGGTGAATTTTACGTTACCTGTTGCGAATGTATCTGAGAAAATCTGGATGGAGGACAAAAAACCTGCTCTCATCTAATTGATTGGCATAGTATGTCCATGGCCTGAAGGAGGCAAAGTGCTTAATCAGACACAAACCATGTTTAGTACGACAGTCTCAGTAAGAACTTGTTACACAGACTCGACCTATTCATGCATAAAGCGTGTAAGGGTGTAACAAAACCAGCATCAACAAACGCTTCAAGGTACCAGCTTGTAAACAGTCATGTATCACATATCTTTGAATATTTGAATATATGAACATAGGAACGAGGAAAAGGTGCAGGAAACATATAAGACGTGATCTTGGCCTTACCTTCTTTTCCGGAATTCTCCCTTTAGCACTTCCTGTCTGCTCAGAAGGCCTTGCAGGAAGTGAAAATCCCTCAGTCCTTCTGGGATCATCACATATTTAATACCCTGCATGAAAAAAGGGGAAAATCTTCTCAACCACATGGCAGCATTTCACTTAGAGAGTTAAAGCTGCTAACAATAAAGGGGGGAGTTAGCATTAGCCTGTTCATAATGACTTTCAGTTATTAGCAGCAGTGTTAGCACATCAGGTGTGACACGGCTAATTATACTGAGCTGGTTCAAAGTTTAACTGGACTTGAGCTTTGGACTAAAATCCTTTTGCCTTGAGTGACCCTATATCTTAATGAAGTTCGTCACTACCAAAATAATCGAAATAGAATTCAAAAACTCAACCGGTACATGACTAGCTGTACACACATACAATCAACATACTTTTCATGAAACACAAAAAGCTTTCTTATCTGCACAAAGTCAGCGTGTCAGTAGTGAGGATTCTTTATGTTCCACACTGGTTTTCAGACTTTGGGACACATCAACTTCATCAAAAACAATGGGATCTAAATGCTTACCATGTGGCCATGAGGGACAGGGATGCAGTCTTACTTCCTGCTCTAAAATGCAGGGTACAAGTGTAAATTTAGAGTTTTGGGTTTTGGACCACCACTTCCCAATGGAAGGTAGCCTATGATAGTGCACCTGCACTTTAGTACTAAGTAAGTATTAATGTAACTATCTCCCCCCATATATCTACATACTGCACACCTGTGTTACACCTTGCTATACCTTGTACTTTTGCATTTTAAGAACAGCCACATCTCCATTTTACTCTATTCTATTACCTCTTTATATCCTATTTTTATTTTTGATTTGTTTTGTTTTACATATTTGATTTGATTTTATTATTTTTGTAGCTTCTATGTGTACTAAGTGTCTCATTGGGATGTAAGCTGCTGTAACACTCTGCTGTAATTTCCCCTTGGGATCAATAAAGTGTTATCTTAGCTCTTATGATGATTTTATACATGTTTAGCTTTGCTTTGAGTTTAAATAAACCACAACATCATAAATATGTTGGGTCTATTATTCATGCCCTGCATCCATTTTTGACTTTGCAGTAATAGTTATAAAATGTATATCTGAATGTTGCACGTAATTACACATTTCCACCAGAGAGGTCTCCAAATCCCCAAAACATACATAGTGCAGCTTTAAGGTCACTGAAATCTTTGTTAATCAACTTGGATTTGGGCTTTGTAGGGTTTCTTGCCCAGGCTATTAGAATGTTTATTGAAATAACTCTGATAGTATTAATATATGAAGAGAATGATTGATACCTCATCTTTGGGGATATTCTTGAAGCCATATTTCCTAAACACGGAGAGAGAGGCGACCAGTGAGTAGGACGTATGAACGTAGACTGAAGTTTTGTTTCCCACGTCTTCTTCATGGCCTTCAGTAACAGCACCGTTCATCCTGCAGTACAGATGGAATCCTATAAAATGTGCTACAGTACAGCCATCCTGAACTCACTCCAAGCAATGCTGAGAAGCTCTGACCCTGTTACTAAAATACTCAGTTACACGCTGCTCATGGGAGTACTGCTCACTTTCCCAATATGGTTTCCAAGTTAAATTACCAGCTATCATTCTGAGTTTAACAAGAAGCTGTTTCACCATCCTTTACCTCAGTCTGCTGTGTTTTATGAACACAGTAGATCACTGCAACATACATTTACAGCCCTGAACAAATATCATATATATGAGGAACGTCACTCACCGAAACACATACTGATGGGAATCTATCTCTTTGCCCATCTTGGAGCCATTGAGGATCCCACCATTTGCCACCACAGCGCACCGGATACAGGAGTCTTTTTCAGGAGGCGACAAGAGCTGAGGGACGTTAGGTTTGGGAATCAGATCCACCGCACTCTTTATTTCTTCAACAACAAAGAGCAAATCAGTGTTAAATGAGGAAATGAGAGAATAATCCCAAGATCATTACAGCCTATTGCTTATTATTCAGTAATGACTACACCAGTGTCCAATTCTGCTTCTAGAGATCTACCACCTGGGAGAGCTGCGATCCATCACACCTGATATAACACTAAATGTCTTCATTACCTGGGTCAGGTAATAGAAGAAGAATTGGGTGGAGCTAAACTTGAGCTAAACTTGATGGACACCTCTGGGCTGAATTATTATAAGACACGGGAGTGAGGAATGGAAGTCTGGACTTGCCAGCCGGTCGTAAGATTGTAACTGTAGTATTTAGTATCATTTGAAATAGCTGGAAGTATTCAAACATGTACTGTGCTGTCTTTGTTTAACTCATAGTTATATCGCTTTAAATCAACATATTAAATGGACTGAATTCAATTACTGAACAGAAGAAAATGAAAACTGTCTTTGTTAGACAATTACACAAGTACGAAAACCTCTGCTTTCAGAAACTGGTGTGACAAGCCTTAAACCATTCGTTTTCTGCTTCCTAGTAGTTTATCAGCCACGCACACTGATTTATTGACTCTTGACTCATTCCTCCAAACAAAACTCCCTCAACTAGTTCTGTTGGTGGAGATTCTTGCATGGATGACACATTTTCCAATCCGCCTCCACATTTCTATTTAATTAAGGCCTGAACCAGCATTTCTTCTGCTATAAATGCTCTTTGTTGTTTATGGTTATCTTTCCGCAGGACCCACGTTCTCTTGAAGTTCAGATCATGGATTGACTTCTTGTCCTAGTTCAGTAATTGCAAAACAGCCCAGAACCATGACACCACCATGCATCTTTATTTCTAATACTCATAGTGTCAATTTCTGACCAGAGATATATCAATATAAGAAAGCAGTTAGGAAAATGATTTCAAAGAAATCCTATATAGGGTTCCTAACTAGGCCTTTGTCTTATAAGCATACAATCTGACCAAACATCTACCACTTTAGTTCAAAGCTCCTTATGTCTATTTACTTTACATAAGTCAAAGTATGTGATCTCACTGTTCAGAAATTCTCAAGTATTACATGGAAATTGCTATAATACTACTACATAAGTAGTAATGGAATTTGAATATATAAAGGCTGATCTCACATAATCTGCCAAACAGTTTAAAATGCTGACGGTACTGAATTATGAGCTATTTTATAGTGTCTGTGTTCTCAATTTATAACAAAGTTAAACAAAGGAACCTGTTGTGTAGGATTTCAGTTAAGGACGTGTCTGT
>JAVGWN010000364.1:0-14626 GCA_034552555.1 Semaprochilodus insignis
GTTTGACATCGTAAGACATGGCAACGATTCAACGTAAGCAAGGACGGTCCTTATCTCTGTACCTGACTGACCCAACAGCCACGATTACAGACGTCCAGCGAGCAGTGATGTCCTCCATGAGTCATCCTGTTAGTGCAGCACCATTGGCAGACGGCTGCACCACGCAGGACTACATGTACACAGACCGTTACCACGACTGTCCTTAACACCACGTCACCGTCACCAAAGACTGCAATGGTGTCGTACCAGACTGTCATGGAGTGACTCAGAACGGCAGCGGGTCATCTTCAGTGACGAGTCCCGCTTTAGTCTTGGTGGAGACGACCAACGAATCCGTGTGTGGAGGCACCGTGGTCAGCGCCAAGATGAACGGTTTGATGTCACATGCCACACGTCCAGAAGGCCTGGTGTCACTCCACCTCCACCCCTACCACACCATCTGCAGGAGCTGTGTGAGGATATTCAAGCTGCATGGGATGGATCATCACAGGACACCATTAGGAACCTCTACAGCTCCATGCCGAGACGTCTGGCGTGTTGGGTTAGCAAACACGGCGGCCCGACACCATACTGAGAGACAGACTTCTGTATGTGTAGCTCAATAAATATTGATCATATCAGTCTAAATTTATCATCAGTTATTGATCCTGGTCACCTTTATCTTCCTTCCTAACAGACCACGTCTGGGTGCAACTGTTCTTCTGATGATGAGTGTAGATTGTTTACTTAAATCAAGTCAAATAATGAGCTTCCACATCGCAAAATTAGAATTTTAAGAAATATCAACTAGGCATAAGATCATTTTACTTGCTCAGAGCTAACAGCTACATGTGAGAGTTCCGAATGTCCTTGTTTTGGTTTTAGCCTCATTCTGTTGTGGTGGTTTGGCTCCTGGACCGCTTTATTCCTCTCTCTTAGGAGCTTCAGTTCCTATCCTGAGAGATTTCGGACGTACTAAGCTGTTCCACCGCGGTTCTGTAGTTCCTCAGCACTCCAGGAGAACCTGACACTTTTTACTGACATTCATTGATGTAGCTAACAAGTAATGGAACCTCATACCCAACCAATCATCACACTTCAGACCGCTCGGCCTCTGAGGTCTAGAGTCAGAGCCGCGAGGAAAACATCTCCCTTCTGATCCGAGTGCTGAAAACATCCAGCGGTTACGGGTTACACACTCCAGATCCAGATTAGAAAGCTCAGATTCTTTATACACCCATCAACCAGAGTTAAACTGCAGTCAGGATACATACTCCAGACTTCCCCAACACGTGGAACCGCACAGCCTCTGAAAGTGCTCGTGTTACTTTAAGTCTTGGTGAATCTGTCACTGCAGTAAACCCTCACAAGTACCGTACGGCTACGAGGCTTTCAATCGCCTCTTCCTACATGCGGTTGCCTCATGGCTCTGAAACCAGCACTGAAATACTGGGGAAAGTGCTGATTCCAAACTTCCACATTTGTAGAGATATTTTATTATGACTGGAAGTCAATGGAAAGTAGTCCCAAACCCGATTTACAGAACCAGAAACCTTCACGGTTTTTGTAAACTGTAAATTTCAGAATGTAAAATACAAGAAAGTAAATAACGACACAATGCCACGTGTTTACAGTAACGCTAGGCCTCTACGACTGACTTTACGTGCAGCTTTAGTTGCTTGCAACTTACATGAAACCAAATTACGCTTGTGTTGCATAAAGTCAAAAACATCCTGCAACTCATTTGCAACTCTGCAACAGTTGCGACTGTATCAACTGTGCAACAAGCCAATCAGAATGTAATCAGATAGATGGTTTAATTGTTGGATAAGTAAACGGAGATGAGTCTACATAGTTAGATTCTCCGGATGCCCTGCAGATTCCTCTCATATCCAACAGTGAAAATCATTACTGAAAGGAATTCGCAGAGCTTTTAGGACGTGATGAAAGGCACATCTAATACAATCACGATTAAATTAACTTTCAACAGATTTAACAGTCAAATATGCAGTAAAGAAATATAGATCACAGACTGTAAATGTCAAATTGCATGGAAGTTACATTGCATGCAACTAGTTTCACCATGTAAATACAACTTCATGAAACCTACTGTACCTAAAAAATAGACTGCAGTTGAGTTGCATAATATACAGCGTCCTGCAACTCACCTGAAACTTGGCCACAAAGGCTGCAAGCATCTGTAAAACAGCAAATCAAAACACCACACCTGTAGAGGAGATATCTTATTAGGTCATTTTGCAACTGTCAATTTAAGAATGTGACTTAACAAAAAAAAAATCATTATGTAGGTTTGTAATTAACCTCTAAGTTAGACCTCCAAGTCCAAGTCTGACTTTCCTAAGTCTGATTCCTAAAATTCTATAACCTCTACTACATTAATTTCCTAAGGCCGAACAGATCACCTTTATTACTCAAATACACAGTAAAGACTGATCGACTGATCGACTGCTTCCTGTCAAATTGTATGGAAATTATGTTTCACGCAACTGGTTTCTTGAAAGTTCCATCATGTAATGACGGCTTTAGTTGCGTGAAACTGACATGAAATCAAACTGCACTTGAGCTGCATAAAGCAAAGCATCCTGCAACTCATTTGCAACTCTGCAACAGTTGCAACCGTCTCAACTTTGTGAAACAAGGGAATCAAAATGGCTCACGTCGTTATATTGAAAGCTGATCACTTGACAAGAAAATAATTAAATAGTGAGTTCACTGGATGGTTAAATAATCGGAGGTAATCCTGATCAGCTTTATGTAACGACGGTAGTTTTTCTTTTTGGCTAAACAATTGATTATTTCCTGTATCTGTTGAATTGCAAGGAAATGATGTTTCATGCAACTAGTTTCACAAAAGTTTCACCATGCAATGACAGCTTTGGTTTCTTGAAACCTACATGAAACCAATTTGCACTTGAGTCGCCATAAAGCAAAACATGCTGCAACTCATTTGCAACTCTGCAACCGTTTCAGTGTTGTGAAACAAGCCAACCAAAATGTTTCACCTCATGGACTTGCAGAGCTTCTAGGACATGAAATACAACTGCACTAACATGGACGTTTAGAGACAGATTGCTTCCTGTATCTGTCAAATTGCATGGAAATTATGTTTCATGCAACTGGTTTCATGAAAATTTCACCATGTAAAGGGAGCATCCGTTTTTTTGAAACCGGCATGAAACCAAATTGCACTTGAGTTCACAAAGCATCCTGCAACTCATTTGCAACTGAGTTACAGCAATGAGAAATACATATGACCAGATTCAAGGTCATTTGACTTGCTGAGATGTAACATCAATAACAATAATGACGTTTCACAGTGTAAATCCAGATTGAGGATTATCTAGAACTTAGAAAGCTGGCTGTAAGCTCTGATGTTGGGGTATATTTAAGTCTAAGTGCAGCTGATAGATTCACAATGACCCATTTTACACACTTCACACACTGTACACACACACACACACACACACACACAGTCTCACAGTGCTGGTCCGTGTCAGTCCCCACTCTCAGCTTTCACTTTCCTTAAACAAACACGTCATTATGTCATTTCCTGTTCGGTCTGCCCAAAGCTTCTGGGACAGGACAGGAAGCCGTGCGTGTGTGTTTTACAGCAATGGAGATTCCCCTTCTCTCTCCATCGGCACACTGTTTACAGTGGTCCTCGTTACTGTGGCAACTAAAACCCCCCAGGTACAGGTACTTTTTTTCAGTTTTAGTCTCACACAATATCAATTTCACACTAAGCGTCCACTTTATTGGAAACCCCTACCTTGTACTTCTACTAACTGGCCGCTTTATTGGAAACCCCTACCTTGTACTTCTACTAACTGGCCCATTTATTAGAAACACCTACCTATCGCTACCACTAACTGGCCACTTTATTAGAAACCCCTACCTTGCGCTTCCACTAACTGGCCACTTTATTAGAAACGACTCCTTTGTGCTTCCACTAACTGGCCACTTTATTAGAAACCCCTACCTAGTGCTTCCGCTCACTGGCCACTTTATTGGAAACACCTACCTTGCGCTTCCACTAACTGACCACTTTATTAGAAACGACTCCTTTGTGCTTCCACTAACTGGCCACTTTATTGGAAACCCCTACCTTGTGCTTCCGCTCACTGGCCACTTTATTAGAAACAAATCCTTTGTGCTTCCACTAACTGGCCACTTTATTAGAAACCCCCACCTAGTGCTTCCACTAACTGGCCACTTTATTAGAAACACCTACCCTGTGCTTCCACTAACTGGCCACTTTATTAGAAACACCTACCCTGTGCTTCCCAGATACAGGAGACTTGACTTGGACTCAAGACATTCAAGACTCGCCTTTGCTCCGCAGAAACTCAAGACTCAGTTTAAGACTTGAGATTTGGAACGTGACTGGCATTTCCACCTCAGAGGCTCAAGGCTCGACTGTGAAGTGCTTCTCAGAGACAGACAGCTCCACTCAAACTCCCACTCCAGAAACTCGTCTTGGACTCGCACCCCAGAAACTCAAGACCAGAGATTCCAGACAGGACTCCGACTCAAACCCCAGTGACTCAAGACCTGACTCAAACTCAGACTTGAATGAAGCGACTTGTGAACATCTCTAGCAGCTCTATCTCCACTGATCACATGTCCGACACGCGAGGCTGTTAAACTCCACATTAGTGTGTATTCACATCAAACTGTGTGTGTTTGCAGTTGAGCAGGTGCAGGAATCAGCTTGCCTGAGCGGGAAGAAGAAAAGCTCCATAACCATAATAACATCCTCCACTAGGGAAGAGAGCGTGTGTCGGGCCGTGAGCCTCTGAGATGTTAATCTGTGCTTGTGTACCACATACCTACCTTTTGTGTGCAGCCTCCACAGGTAGAGTGAGTGGACGGGGTTTATCTTATCTTAATCAGACACGCTGCTGAGAACTGGAGCGACTAGCTGGCTAGTTAATTAGCACATGTGTGATAGTACAGTAACATTAAGCTAGCGACCTCCAGCCTTGGTGAACTTACCCCGACTGCTGTTCCTCAATCCGAGAGCCAATCACACTGTCTACAAGAGCAGGTTCATACCACCTACCAAATTCTACCCAACAAGACACTGACCTGGTCCTTCCACTAACGGGCCACTTTATCAGAAACACCTACCTTGTGCTTTCACTAACTGGCCACTTTATTAGAAACACCTACCTTGTGCTTCCACTCACTGGCCACTTTATTAGAAACTCCTACCTTGTGCTTCCACTAACTGGCCACTTTATTAGAAACACCTACCTTGTGCTTTAGGAGGAATAAATTTGGGAATTAGGGAACTGAGTCCAATGGAACTCAGCACGCAGCACACCCTAAGGCAATGGTAATCCTGCTCAAATAGGGCCTAACCCCGCCACCTCTCTCTAGCTACACCTCCCGAGCTATGATAACAACTTTCCCGGTGTTATCATTGTGCTTCTGAGGGCGGTAACAGTTGCGTGACACTCTGAGAATGCAGTGGGCGACTAACATGTCCAGATATGTGTGCTCCAGTACTTGCCCAGCACATGGCATTTGTCCCCACTAGTCTCCATTCATCTGATACAGGACTACACTAGAAAAGTCTCACTCTCTCTGTGGCCCACACACGTAGCAGCCCACCGCAGACTGCCCCGGTCCTCTCAATGGCCGGTCCATCCCTGTACCTAACACTAACCCCCGAAACACCCTGCGTCTCCATCTCTCTGTCTCCCACTTTCACTCTCACAAACATGCATTCTGATCTGGTCTCATGAAGCTCTGTACACCCCAAAACTTCCTGCCTAACAGGAAATGTGTGTTGGTAATTGTATGACTGCACACACACATACGCAGACACACCTGTGTTTGGGAGGGGCAGGTAACCCATGGCATTGCAGTGTTTTGGTGCGTCTGTCATTGTGTCCACTTGCTCATGTGTTTGTATATAAATGCCCTTCTGTCTCTGTGAGTTTACCACACCCAGCCCTCTACAATACAGCGCACCACGTTACAGCCCTCTATAACACAGTGCACCACGTTACAGCACTCTACAATACAGCGCACCACGTTACAGCCCTCTACAATACAGCTCACCATGTTACAGCCCTCTACAATACAGCGCACCACGTTACAGCCCTCTATAACACAGCGCACCACGTTACGGCCCTCTACAATACAGCGCACCACGTTACGGCCCTCTACAATACAGCGCACCACGTTACGGCCCTCTACAATACAGCGCACCACGTTACAGCCCTCTACAATACAGCGCACCACGTTACAGCCCTCTACAATACAGCGCACCACGTTACAGCCCTCTACAATACAGCGCACCACGTTACAGCCCTCTACAATACAGCGCACCACGTTACAGCCCTCTACAATACAGCGCACCACGTTACAGCCCTCTACAATACAGCGCACCACGTTACAGCCCTCTACAATACAGCGCACCACGTTACAGCCCTCTACAATACAGCGCACCACGTTACAGCCCTCTACAATACAGCGCACCACGTTACAGCCCTCTACAATACAGCGCACCACGTTACAGCCCTCTACAATACAGCGCACCACGTTACAGCCCTCTACAATACAGCGCACCACGTTACAGCCCTCTACAATACAGCGCACCACGTTACAGCCCTCTACAATACAGCGCACCACGTTACAGCCCTCTACAATACAGCGCACCACGTTACAGCCCTCTACAATACAGCGCACCACGTTACAGCCCTCTACAATACAGCGCACCACGTTACAGCCCTCTACAATACAGCGCACCACGTTACAGCCCTCTACAATACAGCGCACCACGTTACAGCCCTCTACAATACAGCGCACCACGTTACAGCCCTCTACAATACAGCGCACCACGTTACAGCCCTCTACAATACAGCGCACCACGTTACAGCCCTCTACAATACAGCGCACCACGTTACAGCCCTCTACAATACGAGGTATAAGCTTCCATTACTTGTTAGCAACGTTAGCCTCATAGTCCCAGTGCTAAAACTTAGAAGAGGCAAACTTCCAACGTCAAACGTGTCTTGGCTGGTTGACTTGGTTCACTGTAAAGGGGTAGAATGTGGTTAGGATGGAGGTTAGGATGGAGGCCGTGTGCTGTATTACCACAGGCGTTTCTTCCGCAGGCCTCGTTTGGTATAAGAGAGTGGGAGTGAAAGGGAATTAATGCGGACCTGGGTGGGAGGGGGTGTCGTAAATCACTCTCAGTAAGCTCCCTCTGCTCCCCCTCGGTGGGCATTGTGTCTGCAGAGCTGGATAAATGTGGTGTTGTTAGTGGAGCACAGACAGGCGATTTGGAGCTCATCCAGAACTACAGCCCACGGAGTGGAGACTACACTGGAGAAAGGCCTGAGCTCCACGTTTAGCTCCTCTAGCACCAATCTCATATTTTAAATGATCACATCATCATCATAGCTCATAGCCTGAATTCCTCACGGCATGGATTCCACAAGACGACTGGAAACATTCCTTTGAGATTCCGATCTGCGATGATTGCATCATACAGTTCCTGCACTTCCTATTGATGAGAACTTCCAAGCTGTGAACTCTCCCATTTTACCACATCCCAAAGGAGTTCTATTGGATTCCAATCTGGTGACTGGGAAGAACATTAAACTGTCATGTTCATGTAACCAGCTGGAGACGACTTTTGGTTTGTGACATGGTGCGTCATCATGTTGATGATAACTGCAGCCATGAAGGTGTGCACACAGTCAGTAACATGGTCAGCAACATAGTCAGCCTGTGGTCATTCAAGTAATGACTGATTGTTATTAATGTCCAAGGTGTGCCGAGAAAACATTCCCAACTCTATTACACCACCTCTTCCAGCCTGGACTGGTCAGGTCCATGGATTCATGCTGTTGGTGCCAAATTCTGACCCTACCATCTGTGTTCTCCAGTCTTCAGGTGTCCAGTTTTGCTCTTGGCTAACAGAAGTGGAACCTGATGTGGTCTTCTGCTGTTGTAGCCCTCAAGTTTAGACATGGTGTGGGTTCCGAGATGGTTCTCTGCACCTTGATTGCATAGAGATTGCATAGAGTTAGCATAGCCTTAGCATAATGCTTCATCAGTGGTCACAGGACACTGCCCTCAGGACGCAGCTGGCTGGACAGTTTTGGGTGGTGGACGAGTCTCGGTTCTGCAGGGACACTGAGGTGTTTCTGGTTGTACAGTATGTGGGGTCTGGAGTGGTTTAACTCTACAGCTCCGTTTCATTAGGTTGAACATTCCCACCTATGACGTTACCAGATTAGCGGCGGCTGGAATTACAAGTACAGCCATCACACTATTCAAATGGCAACAACGACATACGTCCATCTTCAACTTCCCAATTAAAAGACCAAAATATGATTAACATCCTCTATACTATACTATACTATACTATACTACAGGCTGTACATTATGAGGAATTGCTGAAATATGTTTGTTGCCTAGAAGTAGCATAGTGTGTGATTCTCTCAAACAGAGGCGTCACTAATGCGGGCACTCCAGAGAACAGTACTTCAGAGAGAACCATACTATTATTATTATTATTACTATTAATTATTACTACTATTATTACTATTATTATTATAACTATTACTAGTACTACTACTACTACTACTACTACTACTATTACTATTATTACAATTATTATTATTATTATTATTGCAGTTATTTAAGCTGTTCTGGTCTGGTTGCACCATTTGACTTACCGGTTGTGGCGCCTGATGTTTCAACCCCGCTTTCCAATTAACCAGAAGAGAGTCCAGTTCAATTTAAAGTCTCTTATTTTACAACACGGTTTTATTTTTTATTTTAATTTTTATTCTTATTTTTTTTAGGGTTTTATTATTTTTTATAAGTTTTCAAACACAAAATCACACCAAGCTACTTCACTTAGAACTCCAGAACTCCATGACCTATTTTGAACATTTTGGTTCTGAATACGCTGCCTGATGTCTGAGACGCTGTTTATGATAGTTCTGGTCTTAAACTCCATTCATGGTGGAGGGATACATGCTGCAGGGCGCTGGGAGGTAAAATAGTCCCCCAAAGAAACTTAGTATTTCCATGTTTTCCAGATTTTCCATCATCAACATTCCATATACACTCAGAAGACACGTGTAGGTTCACTGGTGGTTCTAGATAGTCAGTAAAGTGTCTGTATGTGTGTTTTGTGTATATACTGTATATAATCTGAAGTTTTGATTCATTAGATCCACTCGAGGCGCAGGACAGATGAATCGTGTTCTCTACTGCATCTGTGCTGTTATACACGTGTGACACGTTCATGACATGTTCAACCCGCATTCCATGCCAAGCTGAATGTGAAGGTCACTGCTGTAATGGTCAGAGAATAAAAGCCCGCTGTTCCAGAGAGCTGCTGGTCAGGAGCGCAGCAGTAAGAGGCCGACCATTAGCGGCGCGCTGACGTCGTTCCACACCAGCGCTCTGAAAGCTGGGATTGATGGGAAATGCTACATTATCATTTCAGTCACCGCAAACAAAGCACTGGCCGTTCCATACAGCCTGACCCAAACTGACCACGCGGACCTCCGGGTTAGAGCCTAGCGTCTGCATGTGCGAGACAACAAGCCTACGCGATAGCACAAGGTCATATTTACCCACCCGTATAGTGTAGCCACCAGGTCAATGCAGCTAATGCAGTAATGGACACCGCCTGGAATTCCACCACCTTAACAACATTCCTGTTTGAGTACGTTTCTGCTCACATCTCAACCATGTAATCACAGGAACAATGTGAACACACGGTGACTGGAGTTCCCCGTTAAACCTCAGTGGCGTAGTCATCTTAGAAGAACTGGAAACCAGACAAACCTCCAGTTTCGTGCACATCACCTGACACCATGAAACTACTCAAGCAGATGGACACGGCCAGCAGAAGCTGTTGTGTTATACACCGCACGGCATGATGGTGGGTACCAAACGGACGGGACGTTCCATTTCTCAAGGACCTGCAATGGGATATGGGAGCAGAAGACCCACCAGAGTGCCTTGGTTAACACCGGAACACTGGGTGAGGCACCTGGGCTCGTGAGGGTGCTAACTGGACCCTAGAGGACTGTCAACATGCAGCATGGTCTGATGAGTCATGGTGCCAGTTGTTTGGGGCTGACTGTAGGGTTCGAGAGTGGTGCGTCCCATGAAGCCTCTCCATAATCAACTTAATAATCCAGTTCATAACATGAAGTCCACGAAGCTCCTGGTGATGGCCAAATTAAGGCAGCGCACTCACGGTGTATTGTTGGGAAGTGTGGTGAAGGTCACATGACACTACGGTAAGGGTATGCATGATGGGTAGATCCGAGCTATTTGGGGTAACAGACGATCCCATACGGATCGGACACAGACTACATCACTGACAGTGCCCTGGTAAAACTGACCCGGCTCCAACACCGACTGAGTTTCTGTAGGGAAGGTCTCGGGAAGAGTCGGATGGAGGAGGAAGGAGGAATCGGCAGCCGGTTTAGGAACACATTTTAAACAGTGTTTATTCGTATAGAAATAAGTACATTTCGCTTTCTGTAGTTACACGTGGTGAAAAAGAGAAATTAAACTCTATTAGCTTCAAAGGGGGGGAGGGGAACTCCGTCGACTGAAATGACCAATCAGTGTTAGAACCTGAAGCCCTTTTAAACTTTACGCTTTCAGAAAGCGCACGTGTGTGTGTGTGTGAGAGTGAGTGTGTGTGAGTGTGTGTCTGTGTATATATGCACGTTTGTGTGTGTTGTGTGTGAGTGTGTGTGTTGTGAATATGCATGTTTGTGTTTGTGCGTGTGTTGTGTGTGAGAGTATGTGTGTGTGTTGTGTGTGTGTGTGTATATATGCATGTTTGTGTGTGTGTGTGTGTGTGTGTGATGTGAATATGCATGTTTGTGTGTGTTTGTGTGTGTGTGTGTGTGTGTGAGTGTGAGTGTGTGTGCGCGCGTGTGTGTGTGTGTGTGTGTGTGTGTTTGTGCACGCACGCGTGTGCGTGTGTGTGATGTGAATGTGCATGTTTGTGTGCGAGTTCAACAACAAGTCTGATTCACTTGCTGGAGTCCACAGCCACGGCACGCGGTTCTCAAAGTTATTTCTCTTTCGTATTCCACGTTACGGTGACGCCGTGTACTTTCGGAATGAACGGAGTATAGAATGTGTACATCCCAAAAAAGGAAAAACAAAAAAGACAGAAGAAGACAAAAATCCCGTTCACTCCTCATACAGCACAGACAGGCAGTCAGGCTACACATGACACTTCGAGAACGCCGTGCCCGGATTAGGAACTCCTCCTCCTCCTGTACGAGGAAAACGCTACGAAATCTCCACCCGCCAATCCACCAGAGAGAGTGCAGCTGTGATCTCCAACCAGAGACTCTCCGACATTCCTAAAATTCCTTCAAGTCTGGCCAAAAAAATAATAACTGTGCACAATTTTCCCTCCTTAATCCAAATGCTGTTTATCAGCTGAGACGTGTTTTGCGCTGGAGCTACGAGGCTTAAACCAAACCAGCTAGCATCGTGCTAACCGGAACCATCACGGCTGACTGAACTCTGGAGATGTACTGATTTGATATGGAACACACGTTGGCATAATCTGGGATTATTTCTATGGTTCAGTAACATAACCTAGGATTATTCACACAGTTTGTTTTATAGCACAGGATTAGTCTTAGATGGGATTATAGCATGGGATTAATTTAATCTGCGATTATTTGCACAGTTTATTTTAGAGCATAGGATTGGAAAAACTGGGATTAAATCATGGGATTCATATGGGATTATATGCACACTTTTTATATAACACAGGATTATCATAACCTGGGATTATAGCAGGGACTCATGTAATCTGGGATCACTTCAACGGTTCATTTATAGCACAGGATTAATATAACCTGGGATTAGTGACATAGTTTGTTTTAGAGCACACAATTAGTAAAATCCAGGATTAAAGCATGGTATTTATATAATCTGGAATTATCTGAACAGTCTTTTATTGCACAGAACTAGTATAACATGGGATTGTAGCATGCTATTAATCTAATTTGGGATTAGTTCTATGACTCATTTTATAGCACAGGATTAATATGACCTGGGATTATTTGCACCGTTTGTTTTATGGCACAAGATTAGTAGAACCTGGGATTAAAGCAAGGGGTTAAAATAACCTGGGATTTTTATGGCTAATTACGTTTTATTATGGTTTGTTCTATAGGGTGGTATTAATATAACCTAGGATTATTTCTGTGTGTTATTTATAGCACAGGATTAATGTAACCTGGGATTATAGTATGGCATTAAGATAACCTGGGATTATGCTGTGGTTTGTTCTATAGGGTGGTATTAATATAACCTAGGATTATTTCTGTGTTATTTATAGCACAGGATTAATGTAACCTGGGATTATAGTATAGCATTAAGATAACCTGGGATTATGCTGTGGTTTGTTCTATAGGGTGGTATTAAATTTAACCTGGGATTGGTATTTATAGCACAGGATTAATGTAACCTGGGATTATTTGCACAGTTTGTTTCATAGCACAGAATTAGCATAACCTGGGATTATAGCATGGGACTGGGCCCATTTCTATGGTTTGTTTTATAGGCTGGAATCCATATAACCTGGGATTATTTGCAGTTCTTGTTTTGTAGCACAGGATTAATATAATCTAGGATTTTTCTAAATCTTATAGAATTTAAAACTGCTCCAATCTTAATTTACACTGTGGAGTCTGACGTGACTGCAATCTCTGAGGATTTCTGGCAGTCATTACGGTGCATGATGCTAACTGCTGGTCTATAGGCTTCCATTACTTGTTAGCGACGTTAGCCTCGTGGCTCCAGTGCACTGCAGGTCCTGGCTGATCATCAACACCGTGAGTAAGGATGAAAATCGGGTCATTTTAATCTTCTGCCAAAATATAGCTTTAAGCTTCAACCTGAGTCGTCCCGCAGTTCCACCTGCATAAGCGTTCGTTTCTCCTGAGTCTCGCTCCGCAACTCCAAACGCCACGCCAACCCCGATATTCCTCTCTGCTCCAGCGGCACAAAGCATGGAAATCACCAGGTGGACAAAAAGCAAAAGATGGCGACGTCGGCGGCGACACCTCCTCCGGCGGGAGCACGCTCGCCTAAATCCAGGCTGTCAGATCAGCGCTACCGCTGGGAGGATGTTAGGGAAAGGAGGCGTCGTCTAAGAGCACTGGAACCAGCCACACCGCAACAAACGAGTATATACTGGCACAGGAAAGAACTGCCGGTGATGGAGCTGATATCGCTCATTATAAGATCTACATCAGAACATTTAGAGATCATTCGCCCTACTTCTAGATACCGTCCACGGAGCTTCACGCTTCCTACGGCTGATTATTCACGGAACACAACCTAAAATGAAGTTACTAGTAGGGTGACTTTGGATAAGTAGTTGAAACAGTTCTTGAAATAGGCTAAATAACCTCGGAATATTCCTGCCCGGCTCTTATAATGAGGAATATCACCTATATATATGTGTATATCCCACATTGAGGACCCACCACTCGCCACATCGTCATTTATTGCAGGTGTATAAATCTATCCGGTTCCTTTCTCCTCTCAGTTCCTCTCAATCTGCTCGATATCGAGCTCTCCGCCCAGCACGTCTCTTCTCAGCCCGCAAAGCCCCGCCCACGGAGGCTCCCAGTCCTTCCCATTGGCAGTCCAGTCGGCCCGCCCGGACCCGTCTCCGTCCGATTCTTCGATGAGCGCCGAGTCCTCTTTAGGGCAGTGCTGGGTCTCCGCCGCCTGGTCACCTGCAGAGGTCTCGCTCTCATTCTGGTAGGCAGGGCTCCTGAAAGGGGGCGGGGTTTGGCTTGATTGGCAGCAGTCATCACTGGTGATGCCAGGGCAGCTGAGGCTCTGGAAATTCTGTTTCTGTAAGACAGAGCAAAGACAAGACTGTTCACTTCACTGTGGTGGGATAAGCCCCTCCCCCTCCCACTTTACTGTGGTAGGATAAGCCCCTCCTCCACCCTCTTCACTCTGGTAGGATAAGCCCCTCCCCCTCCCACTTTACTGTGGTGGGATAAGCCCCTCCTCCACCCTCTTCACTCTGGTAGGATAAGCTCCTCCCCCTCCCTCTTGACTGTAGTAAGATAAGCCCCTCCCAGTTCACTTCACTTTGGTAGGATAAGTCCCTCCCTCTTTACTCTGGTAGTATAAGCCCCTCCCCCTCCCTGTTTACCATACTCTGGTATGATGAGCCCCTCCCCTACCAGTTCACTTTGCTACACACAGAGAGGAGGAGACACCCCCCAGCCCCCACCACCAGCCCACCGCACACTCTCTCTAACCAGCAGGCGCTTCTTTAGCCACGGTCGGCTCTGGCTGCCAGAGAGACAGAATATTTGGTTTGTAAATCAAGCGGTGTTTCCACAGAACGAGAGAGAGAGAGAGAGAGAGAGAGAGAGAGAGAGACACAGACAGACAGACAGACAGAAAGAGAAAGCGAAAGAGAGAGACACAGACAGACAGACAGACAGAAAGAGAAAGCGAAAGAGAGAGAGAGAGAGAGAGAGAGAGAGAGAGAGAAAGAGAGTTGGAGAGAGAGAGAAAAGAGAGCGAGAGTGTGTGTGTGTTAGAGAGAGAGTGTGTGTGTTGGGGG
>JAVGWN010000365.1:0-14625 GCA_034552555.1 Semaprochilodus insignis
ATAGCCCGACAACCCCCGGCCTGTCGGGAGTAATGAACACACGGATCATGCCAAGGGCCAGGGAGCGTGCTCGGCCTGAAAACGAGCCTCTGAAAGAGCCGCTCGTAAATACGCTGGAGCGGCCAGGAGGGCCGGCGCTCTTATCCGATTTTGGCCTACTTGGTAAACAAAGCCGGGAGACAAAGGCACCGTTGCCTCCAAACCACTGCAGTCCATGTGAATGCTAGAACCTCCTGAACCCTACGACATACCACTGACATAACCATGTCATACACATGCCATAGGCTCTTATAAGCTACCATAAGCATCATGTAACTAATTCTGGAGGCCTTCACATGATCTAGAGGTTCTATAAGTTAATTTTCTAGAACCGCACACACATACAAAAAGAGGGACTGTAAAATAAAGCAATGGTTGTTTTATTGGGTTCCTTTACTATCTAGAGCTTGTTGGGGATTATTAGTCTGGTTGCTGACCCTCATTAGACTGTTTCAGACATCCACCAAGTTAATATCAATAACCTGGTGGGCATTTCAGTGTAATGTAGTTAAAAATGCTCTTGATCACTTTAATATCTAGAACCTTCTGAGCATTGTAGTGTAATTATCTGGGTACCGACCCCAATTACACTGCTTTAGTCAGTCCCTCTTCACTTTACTGTTCAGGACTTGTTGGGCAATTCAGTGTAATTAGGTTCAAATATTCCTCTTCACTCTAATATCTAGAACCCATGAGCATTATAGTCTGATGTTACATTATAGTATGATATTGCAATCTCTGGGTTCCACACATGTATCCTGTTAATGTCTACAGTTTGTTGGGCATGTCAGTGTATCATTTCAATGTCCTTAATCGCTTCAATATCTAGAACTTGTTGGGCTTTATGCTGTAATATAATTAGACTCTCTGGTTACTGACCTTCATTAGATCTACCAAGTTAATACCAATAACCTGGTGGGCATTTCAGTGTAATGTACTTAAAAATGCCCTTCATCGATTTAATATCTAGAACCTTCTGTGAATTGTAGTGTAATTATTTGGGTACTGACCCCAGTGAAACTGCTTCCTGAATTTAGTCTGTTCAGGACACCTTGGGCAATTCAGTGTAATTAGGTTAAAATATTTCTCTTCACTTTAATATCTAGAACCCATGAGCATTGCATGATGTTATCGCACTGGGTACCTACCCCTGTTAGATTGTTCCACACATTTATCCAGTTAATGCCTAGAACGTGTTGGGAATGTCAATGTATCATTTCAGTGTCTTTGATCACTTTAATATCCAGAACCTTTTGAACACTGTAGTGTAATTTAGTTTCATTATCTGGTTATTAACACCAGTTAACTTCCTTCACAAATTTAGACAGTTAATATCTAGAACACAGTGGTCATTTCAGGGTCATTTTTATTTTGTAAAAATATCCTTCTTCGCCTTACTATCTAGGACATGTTGGGGATTTTAGTATAATTTAGTTAAAATGTTCCTCCTTATTTTGATGTCTAGAACCCTTTGAGCATTACAGTGTGATGTTGTAACACTGACACTAAAATCCTGTTAGATTGTTCCACAAATTCATCCATTTAATACCTAGAACTTGTTGGGCATGTGGGGTCTTTCAGTGTAATTTAGCAAAAATGTCCCTCTTCAATTTAATATCTAGAACTTTGTAGTATAATTTAGTTAGACACTCTGGGTACTGACCCCAGTTTAACTACTTCACAAATTTTGCCAGTTAGTACCCAGAACATTTCAGTGTATATTTTTAAATGTTCTTTCTTCAACCTACTATCTAGAACCTGTAGTTTTAATTTGTTAGTCAAATTTGGTTTGACTGTCTGAGTACATAACCATAATAGATTGTTCCACATATTTACCTAGATACCTAAAACCTGGTGGGCCTTTCAGTGTAATTTAGCTAAAACCTCCCACTCCACTTTAATATCTAGAACCTATTGGGCATAATTGGGTAATGTACGTTAGAGTGCCTGGGGATTTACACCATTGGATGATTCCACAGTTTTACTCAGCTAATACCTCAAACCTTCTGGACTTGTTACTGTAATTTTTTAAATGTTCTTCTTCACCTTAATATCTAGAACCTGTTGGGCATTATAGTGTAATTTGGGCATTAGTGTGACTATCTGGGTACTTATCCCCATTACATTGTTCCACGCATTTACCCAGTAGAAACCAACCAGGCAGTGTACCTTAGTTAAAATATTCCTAAAACACTCCAATGTAATATCTAGAACCTGTTGACCATTATATGATAATTTTATTAGATTATACTAATTACATTGTTTGACACATTTAGCCAGTTAATGCCTAGAACTTGTGGGGCACTTTAGTGTCATTTAGTTAAATATCTTTCATCACCTTGATATCTAGAACCTGTTTTATAGCGTAATTTGGGCATTAGTGTGACTATCTGGGTACTTATCCCCATTACATTGTTCCATGAATTCACCCAGTAGAAACCAACCAGGCAGTGTACCTTAGTTAAAATATTCCTAAAACACGCCAATGTAATATCTAGAACCTGTTGACCATTAAAATGTAATTGAATTCGATTTTCAGGGTACTTGGCTCCATTACATTGACACATTTAGCCAGTTACTGCCTAGAACTTGTGAGGCACTTTAGTGTCATTGAGCTTGAATGCACTTCTTCACTTTAGTATCTAGAACCTGAACTTTATAGTGTGATGTAGTGAGTCAGTCTGGGTACTTACACCCATTAGATTGTTCCATACATTTACCCAGTTAATACCTAGAACTTGTTGGCTATTTCAGTGTCAATTAGTTATAATGTCCTTCGTCACCTTAATATCTAGAACCTGTTTGGCATTATAGTGTAATTTGGTCAGTCTTGGATGATATCCATCATGTTATCCAAAATAATTACCCGGTTCCGTAAGGTGTACATACCTGCTTAATACCTGACACTGAAGAGACCATGAAAGAAAGTGTCGTCATTGCTTTTGTAGACGTTCTCTTCACTGGTGTTTGGTGGAACGTTTGATAGAACACTTTCATAAACTCTAAAACTTTTGACTTCTCATGACTTTCGCAAGCCGTCCTCATCTGGCCGAATGATTGGATCTGTTCCAGATTCAGTAGAGAACCCCCAAACAAAGCAGAGAAACCCAAAAACCAAACAATCCCAGAGACGTACATCAAGCGCTGGACAGACATGAAGCAGCGCTCTGCACCAGGGACGATTTCATTTGGCCAAATTGTTTTTTCGCGTCAGCTTGGCTGGCATCGATTAGGGCTAAATCAACAGGACTCCGTGCCTGGCACTCACGCTGAGGGCGCACGGCTCTTTCCCAGCATGCCACTGGCTGTTTTGTCGATGCGTCCCGCTTGTTCAGGGATCCCGCTGAACTTGCGCGCGACTACGCCACTCCAATTTGGAGAAGAGGTGGAAGCAGCCGTGGGGAAGAATACAGAGTCTCCAAGTGAAGACAGAGGCAGGCTGAAGAACAGAACTTCACCATCCAAGTAATCCCAGTGATGCTGAGGTTCTGGACTCTGGGGTGGTCAGTCCTTGGTTCTGAGAACACCAGCAGCTTCTTTGTTGGATGTGTGTGTCTCTTTTTCTCAGCTACACCTCCTTTGAGACCCATGGTGTTGAGGTGTCTGCTCACAGTGGAAGGATGGACAGGCGACGCCATCCCTGAAGGGCCTTCAACCAACAAGAGCCGAGCTGAACTTCTCCCTGCCTGCAGAGGAAGCGTCAAGCATGGAGGCTAAATTGTGGTATGTATGTATCCACCTCAAGCTCATGTCACAGCCCTGTTGGTCCCTTCCTCACAGCCATGTCTTCTTCTGCTTGGCTTCTCCACATCCGCCATGTTTGTTTAGCTTTGAAGTCCCGTTACTTTGCGGGAAGTCCCACAGTGCAGCACTCCGCAAGAATCTTCTGCAAGGTCTTGGGAACTGGAACCATTGGTGGGGACTCCTGTGGAAGGGGGTGCTGGTTCCTAGCCCAGCACTCATGAGGCAACAGGCAGTAAACACTCTGGACAGGCCAAGAGTCCACCACTGGACACAAAGACACACACATTCACACCTAGGGGGACAATGTAGCATCTCCAATTCACCTGCCTGAATGTCTTTGGACTCGGGGAGGAAACCAGAGCACCCGGAGGAAACCTGCAGAAAGGTCCCCAGTCAGGAATCAAACCCAAGCCCTTCTTGCTGTGAGGTGACAGCGCTGCCCACTGCGGCACCATACCACCCTACAACCCTCATATGAAACATCATTACCAAGTCATAGAGCTCATAAGAAGCTCACAAGGAAACGTTGTAGTCTACAGTTCAACAGTGGTTAGCACTGTTACCTCACAGCAAGAAGGGTCTGGGTTTGATTCCCGGCTGGGCTGTCCAGGGTCTTTCTGTGTGGGGTTTGCATGTTCTACCTGTGTCTGCGTGGGTTCCCCAAAGACATGCAGCCAGGTGAACTGGAGATGCTGAATTGCCCCCCTAGGTGTGAGTGCGTATGTTGATGTTCCCGTCCCTGTGATGGACTAGCGGCCTGTCCAGGGTGTTTCCTGCCTTCCGAAGAATGAGGCTCCAGCACCCCTCATGACCGTCGAAGGGTTATTGGCTCAGAAGATGAAAGAATGTCTTCCCGGAGAAACAGCATTCCTAACTAGGCCTCCATCTGGGAATGATGCCTTATAACAGTGTTACCAATGGATTGCCGTTTAGGTAAGTAGGTACCATTCATGCTTATGCACATGTAGGGAACCTCCAAAAGTGTTTGGCTTACATTCTTAGGCTAAATGTGTTACATGGTGTCATGCGTCAGGACTCTTCGTCTGCCTCTGCCAAATCTGGGGACTACACGTCCCATGATCCCCTGCTCCCTGACACCAACACCACGAGTTCTACCTCTTCCAATCGGGAACAGCTTCCCCGCTCTGCTTCCCCAGAATTCTGATCAACTTCACCTGCTTCCCATTAACCTTGTTGGGTATATGTACCTGCCCCTAGTCCCCTAGCCAACTCAAGTGTTGCACACCGAGCGGTTCCTATTGTTCTCTGTTTATGTATTCCCGTGTAAGACCCTCGTTTGTCGTTTGGCTCTTGTTCTGATTGCCTGGTTTCTGTTTGTCTTGGTTTTGACCTGTGCCTGTACCTGGATTTACCCTGTCTTGCCCATATCTCTTTTGGTCACTCTGGTTTGGTCCCGTCTGCTGGCTCTGAATTGACTCAGTCACGTCAGCGCATTAGACTCCCATTATATTTTACCTCCATGAGCATCTGATTTGTCAAACCAGCCTCACACACTGAATATTCCTGAACTGCTTAACGTTTGGCTGCTCTGACATTTACCTTCCTACATAGAACCTGCTGGTTTACCACCCCGTAAAGCTCTTTTCCGAAGATAATGTCTGTTTATGAGAACACATTGCTGTTTTGGAAGTACTGAAGCCGGACGCTGAGGCCTGTAAAGCTGACATTTGAGTCTGAGGAATGAACGTGTGAGCCTCAGGTGGGATGCCAGAGCGAGGGGCTGGGTAATTATGGTAATGTGGCCTCGGAAAAAGGAATTGGTAGCCTCCAGCTAGGAAATTACACTGTAATGAAATAATTAAAAGTCCTTGTAGTTCTTACACATTGGCCCCCAAGAAGCGAAAGCCTTACAGCCCCGGAAAAATGCTGCTTCAACTGATTTCACGTTTCATCTCCCTTCGGATGTTGAATTGTCAGATTGCGGAGTGTGTGTTTTAGCCCTTCGTGGGAGGCCGGCTATCCTTCATTTAGCTCTTTGTCTAGGAAACGGCCCTGTGTTCCCAAGGCTCTATGCTCCCCAGGCCTTGTGCTTCCTCATTCCAATTATGGAAGCAATCTAAAATTCCCAGAGGCCTACAGCGTGTTCCCTTATTGAAATTTCCAAGGGAAATAGCTGCTGTGTGGCCTTCACACTGCAAAACGGTACTAGAGTTTGAGCACGTTCTCAGTGAGAGCATCCTCCTGTTCCTGCTCTCCCCATTTTCCCTCATATGCTCTTAAATGAGTTACCTTGTTGCTTATTAGCAAGCTAACGGCTCCATATAGAGCAACACCAGAAAAGGAAGAGCGGTGCATCACACCAGACAAAGCAAATGATGTTCTACACTGAGGCTAGTCAAGCTAAGCTAACTCTCCCACTGGTTAGGACTTCAAGAGCTAGACAGCTGACCTAGCACATTCCCAACATAATCAGGGACTCACCAGGAGATCACCTTCTGATTTACAGTGGGTGGGACCAATTCTGAGAGAAGAAGACAACAGCACTCTTAAACCATTTGGAAGTTCTAGATATGCCAGAATATTAGCAGGACTTTGAGTCAGGTTTGAGTCAGCTACATAACTGCTAGAGGTTAAGCATTGGGAATCTTGACTTCTGCATCTTCAAAGCAATATTATATGCTACAATTCCACCTTATTCTGACTTATTCTGGAACATCCGGACTGCTATAGCACTTTGGACCTCACGAGAAGTCCATAAGACTTTACAGCACCTCATCGCACACCAACAACTGGCTTTTCAGCTAGCTATGAGAAGCTGCTAGCTCAGTATTCCCAGCATGGACCTCACGTTTTCCACATCACCTAGGGATCCTGTAGGACAAGGAAGGACCCCGAACGCCCCAGCCAGGAATCGGACCTAGACCCTTCTTGGTGTGAAGCAAGAGTGCTACCCACTGCACCACCGTATCCTCCTATAAACCTTGTTATACCAAGTAACAGAGTCCCTAAGGAGCTCATAAGGCAAGGCTGTAGTGTCACTCCTTTGGAATTGTCCGATGCCTTCAAACATACATATTTTCCTCTATCCCTTCACTCTAAGCAGGGCGGCACAGTGGCGGATCACACACCAACAACTATAGGTCTTTAGCTAACTGTAAGCAGAAGCTGGCTCAGTATTCCCAGCATGGACATTGTGGCGGAGGCGACAAAGAGGCTGAGGAAGAGGAAAAGAGAGAGTAACCGAGCATGAGGCCATAACAGGAGTCAATCTTGGACTGGCCGAACTGGCCTTCTTCCTGGTGGACTAGTGAGTAATATCTCATTAGCTGGCCTACTTCTCTTTTACGGTGGCATTTGCTTGATGTTTTGCATTGTTAGCAAAGTTGTTGACATGCTAGTTTTGATCATAAGCTAAGTCAGGTGGTTGCTGTCTAGCTCTGTAGCTTTGTGTAGGTCTTGAATACTAAGGTGGGAGTCATGGAGGCAGCACTGTCACCTCACAGCAAGAAGGGCCTGGTTTCGATTCCCCAGCTGGGGTATCCAGCAAAGTTGTTGGTTCGCTAGTTTTGGATCATAAGCTAAGCCAGCTCATTTCAGCAGAGGTTTAGCTGCTAGCTACGTCTCAAGGTGACGTTAGCGAACTTGGTAGATAACGTACTCTGACATTGGTACTGGCAATAAATGCTCTTGTAAGCTGCTATCTAGCTGCGTTGGCCAGCTAATATTGCTACTGTCCATGTAATATTGCTCTACCTTGACAGTCAACAAGGTTCCTTCACTTCTGATGTTGTCTTTGCCGGTTCTGTACCCTTCAGCTCCGGTTCTGTATCCTTCAGCTCATTAACAAATCCATGTATACCAACAGTTCAACAGTGGTGTAAAGGTGAATAACACTCTGCAGCTGTAGGGGGACCCCAAGAGCACAAGTCCCAATTCTTGCATGTACTGGTTTTACTATCAACATAACTTAAGAACTCAGAAGTCTTCTGGAAGTTCTAGATACATCACTTACTGTGAACATGAGCCTTGTTCGAACCTGGTTTCAGGTGGTTGTTAGGAATGGAAAACAACAGCAGACCATAAAATACATGTTTACGTCACATGTACAGTATGATGTCTTCTACAAGCTTCCAATGTCTTCAGATGGACAGCCTAGATAACCAAACAAGTTCATAGGCATTGCTGTTAGCTTGTAAACTACTAGAACCCAGGTCTTCAAATCTGGACCTTGAATCCGGTTTCCATACCTGGATTTTGTTCTTGCTGGAAGTTAGGGGAACAGTTAATCTAAAGTTGCCCCTTACCAAGGATTACCAAATCCAAGACTGGAAACTGGTTTTAAGGTCCAGATTTGAAGACCCTGGTACAAGAACGCTTCCTGAACTATAGCCCTAGTAGTGGCTCGCCATCGATGAAGCTCTGAATGATTAATTGACTTTTCTTTCCCAGCATGTCCTTAAACGTTCCTTGTAATATACTTTATGGCCACATTTGGCAGCTGTGCACCATCGCTCACCATTAGCCGGTTCATTTTAAGTTCTTCCTGGTGACACGCCAGCACGGCGCCTCCTTAAATCACTTATTTACCAAGTTTACTGGCATCTTAAAGTTGAATGTAATCATCGGAGATGTTCTAGTATAGCGCAGATTGAGGCTTTACTGTTTGAATTCTTCCTGCGAGTGATCGTAATTCCCGGGCACGCAGCACATCATGCAGACCGCCTTGTGCTGGTCCAGCTGTTTCTGTGCAGGAGCTGTAAAAACACATTCCCATTATGGAGCGCTGCAGCAGCTCAGCCTCCATCACCAGCCATCTGACTGAAGAGGCTGGGGATCAGCACACTATCATTCTAATCACACTTTCCAATCACAGTTTGGAATCACTGTTCTGAAGGATATGATCCCAAATGCAGGGATACTTGATTAGTGTATGGATCGTTATACAGGACTGGTTCAGTGTCGTTTTGGACTTTTAGCTGACTTGGACTTTAGACCTCTTGCTCTGAGTGGCCATATACCTTAATGTAAGCAGCCCAAACCAACCCCCCCCCCCCTATGATGTTCTTGGGGTGTTCTAATTAAGTGGAAATGGGCTCTTCGGTTGAGGTGACAGTAGATTTGAACCACAGTCCCTACACTGAACTGCCGGACAACCAGGTTTTGCATAAGGAACATAACATTCCAATCCTGGTATTCCAAAATGACAGTTCTGGTGTTCACAGGGCTGCCAATGTGAATGACTGGCATGATGAACATTCAGGAGCATTCACACATCTGGACTGGCCCACAGAATCCCCAGATTTGAGTCCTCTCGGAGATCTGTGGGAACTACCTGAAACAGCCAGTAAACCGTCAGGGAAGGCATCCACCAAATCTGGACCAGCTGACCGATTCTTTGTTGCAAGAGTGTCTGAACATTGATGTGGCGTACATCCAGAAACATGTCCAGTCCGCTGCTGCTGCTCACCCACCTTTTTCTCTTCCGTCTATCCTCCTTTAAAATGTGCCCACACTGCCAAAGTGAAACCAGTATCAGTTGGCTCTCATTAAGGCCAGTGCGAACAAGGGAAGAAGGAGCTGACTGCTCCACCTTCCTGTCACCACACTCCCTCTGCAGCCCAGCCACTGGAAACAGACATCGAGGGTTGTACAATGGCCTCACTGCAGAACTGGGGCTTAAGAGGCAGGATTTGGGACTGGGGTGCCATCTTCATGTTGTCTCTCGTGGCTGTTGTCATCTTCCTGCTGCCACTTGTGGTTGTCATTGCCCATCCAACCCCCCCACCACCCCCTGTCGCTCTTCCCTGCTGTTGCTCTCCTCTTGCCGTCTCTTGGGGGTTGGGAATCTGAAACACTCAGAGTCCACCCAAGTCCTAAACATGAATTATTCAGTCTTAAATATTAGGGTCCGACAGCACAGTGGCACGGTGGGTGGCACTGTTGCCCCACTTTGAGAGCCTGGGTTCAATTTCCGGCTGAGGCAACCGGGGTTCTTTCTGTCTGGAGTGTGCGTGTTCTCCCCATATCTGTGTGGGTTCACTCCGGGTGCCTCAGTTTCCTCCCACAGCCCAAAGACATGTGGTCAGGTGAACTGGCGATGCTAAAATGCCCTCCTAGATGTGTGTCTGTGGGTCTGCCCTACGATAGACTGGTGGCCTGTCCAGTTTGTTTCCTGTTGTCCACCCAGTGAGCCCTGGGATAGGCTCCACCACCCGCTATGTCCCAGAAGGATAAGCTTCTAAGAGGATGAATGAATGATGGATGGATGAATTTTAAATGGAACCAAAAATCAAAGAACCACCTTCGGGTTCTCCTCTATACCAATTCTAGGATTAAGGTTTATCCTAGATGTAGAGACGCGAGCAAAGAATTCTTTAAGACTCTAGTTGAAAGCAGAATAACGCGCAGCACAGTCGTGCCCCACCATACTTGGTGTGCGAGACCATGCCATGCGACATTTGATGGACTTAGAGGACTAGAGGAGAGGGGGCCTTTGGACAAGGCTGGAAAGGTGGAGTCTTGGACACGGATAGCAAAGCTCATGGTGGCAAATTGCTATGACCACACGTAGGCCCTGTGACAGTGATGGAGTGTTTGCAGTAACAGGGTATGAAATAGCATTATCACCACGTAACCCCTAAAACGGGGCCATCAGCTATGAGGGATTATGAGGAGATGCGAAGTGGCGTGGTGTTTTAATTGAAATGTAACCTGCCTAACAAAGCGTGTACCTCGGAATTGATAATGCCCGTTAAACTCCCTGGTGCATCACCAAAGCCATGTCAACAGTCTGTGAGATCATACACCCACCAGCCACTTTATTGGAAACCCCCTACCTTGTAGCTCCACCTTGATGCTGCACCGGCTAATGCACCATTGGTGTTAGTTAGTCCTTAGGTCTTTATCAGTGGTCAGCTTCTGACCACAGAGCTGGATGTGTTTGGGTAGTGGGCTTTCTGTGTGTGGGTTCTAGGTGGATACAGCCACCTCAGGAGCTGGACATGCTAAATTAGCTACCAGTGTTATTGGGAAGTGTGAAGCCATGTGCTTCCCCGGGAGCAAGAAGGACGCTTGTGGTAGGGTTGACAGTTGAAGCCCCGCTCTGCAGCTCAGTCACTGGGATCACTCTCAGGGGCAGTACGTTGGCCTCGCCGCGGAAATGAAGGTTGAATGGGGATGAAAATGAAAGGGACTCTATGGGAGAAATGAGGGATGGACGAGTGGGGGACAGACCAACACTGAATTGGTGCTTAGGGGTCTCCCCAACCATGCTCTTTCAGTCTAATGGATGGGCATGTATTTTTCCATCCCATGCATTCTTAAAAGGAAAAAATTTGAACTTTTTTCCGAAGTCTGTAAGGTGGATGAAAAAGCTGTATACAAGCACACCATTCCTGATCAGACCGAACATTCCGGAGTTGGAACAGTGTCAATATCCTGAAAACTGTGGGACTAGTTAGTGGACAAAAATATTTTGACCAAGAATAAGAAGAATATAAATCAGATAACAATAGTGTTCTGCAATACGCAATCACTAATTAAAGCCAAACTAGACATAAAATCTTGAGTTCAATTACTTTTAAAATTGTAGCCCTATAATCTTCAGCTCGACCGTTTGGTAAAGCGCATTTTGAGTCACTATATCTTCATGAAGAAGGTGATGAACCCAACTCAACCTGATTGTGCCATCTCTACCAACTGGCATAGGAATGCTAGGCTAACAACATCCACTAGAGGGCACTAGAGAGTCTCTCAGTAGATACACCTTTACTGTTCTCATCCATAGAGGAAACAAGCAACAGGTAAATCACTCCAGACATATGGATTGTTTTGAAGATGGAGTTTTGGAGGGTAAGCTTATTTTGTTCGGCATATTATAGTTTCAGGGGTTTTGATGAACAGGATTATGTAACTTCATACAACAAAAAAATCGAATACGAGTAAAATCATTTCCAAAAAATATGCGTTACCAAACGGTCTAATTGTTTCTTTATGCCAAAGATGTCCATGCTAAGCTAATGTGATTAAAATGGACCACTTGCTTTGTTATTATTGCCCCAAACAAATACACAGCTCTGCTATACGTCGACCTACAGGTGGAGATCATAAAGTGGCCTCTGAGTTGAAGAACAAGGTGGTGGTCTGTAAAACAAATGCTCAAAAACAGAAAGCATGTTGGTATTCAGGTGTGGGTGTCAGCTGATGATGGAACACAGCAATACGAGATCGCAGTCCTATTAGCATGCCAGCAGCAGACGGTCAGCTCGTCTGCCCGGCCCCTCAGAGCCGTCCCAGGGGCCTGCCGGTGTCGGGCGGCTGTGTGAGGGCAAAACCCCTTCCAGTGCCGGAGACGCAGCGCGGCGCTCATGCAGATGGGGGAGTGAGGGACGCTCGAGGCAAGGCCACGATCCTGAGCCATTTTTCAGTGAGCAAGTAAACACATAAACATTTGAGTCTTTTTTCCCTCCCCTGCAGGACGAGATATGATATGGAGTTTATACGGTCATTGTCTGAAACGTCAATAAAGTGGCTTTACTCAAGTACATATACAGAGGAGTGCTGCAGGGTGTACCAATGATGTGCAGTTCATTATATATAACTTAATATATACACTCGTATATATGCAAGTGTGGGATTGCAGTGCTGTTAGGAAGGAAGATAAAAGTTACCAGGATCAATAACTGATGATCAATTTAGACTGATATGATCAATATTTATTGAGCTACACATACAGAAGTCTGTCTCTCAGTATGGCGTCGAGCTGCCGTGTTTGCTAACCAACACGCCCGGCATGGAGCTGTAGAGGTTCCTAATGGTGTCCTGTGATAATCCATCCCATGCAGCTTGAATATCCTCACACAGTTCCTGCAGATGGTGCGGTAGGGGTGGAGGTGGAGTGACACCAGGGCTTCAGGACGTGTGACACATGACAACAAACCATTCATCTTGGCGCTGACCACGGTGCCTCCACACACGGATTCGTTGGTCGTCTCCACCAAGACAAAAGCGGGACTCGTCACTGAAGATGACCCGCTGCCGTTCTGAGTCACTCCGTGACAGTCTGGCACCACACCATTGCAGTCTTTGGTGACGGTGACGTGGTGTTAAGGACAGTCGTTGTAACGGTCTGCGTGCATGTAGTCCTGCGTGGTGCAGCCGTCTGCCAATGGTGCTGCACTAACAGGATGACTCATGGAGGACATCACTGCCCGCTGAATGTCTGCAATAGTGGCTGTTGGGTCAGTCAGGTACAGTGATAAGACCCGTCCTTGCTTACGTCACATACACGGCCGAGCATGAAACTTGAATCATTTGCATCTCTCATGACGTCAAACCAAGCACCAAGTTTTATTCCTGTCGGTTGATGGGTTTATGTGACTTTAATACATATAATATAAACACTAATATATATTATACGTATTAAACTGTATTAAAGTGACATAAAACGTGTGTCCAAAGACAAAGAAACATGTACCTATTGTAAATGTGTGTGTGTATATATATATATATATATATATATATAATTTTTATTTTATTTTATTATTTTTTTTACATCATTTGAACACAGCAGCTGCTGTTCACACTGTGTGAGAACTCCATGATGAATGGACCAACAGAAATGGCTCACAATCGCTTGGAAAAAGGTCTGGTTCCATTGACTTACATTATAAATAAATCTGATTTTTGCCCTGTCCTGTAAAGCTGCAATTTTGGAGATACTAGGAATACAAAGGCAAATGTATACACAATTTCAGTTGATGTAAATAACTAATAAAATATATTGATTTAAAATATTACATTTTGAGTGTATGGTTGTACCACCTGATATTTATGCGGGGGCCTCCTGTAAAAAAAAAAAAGAATTTATGACAGTATGAAAACTATGACGCAAATCTTAAACAAAGAAATGCCCACCAGGTCGTTTTTAATAAGAACTTAAATGATCATTTTGAAAGCCTTAATTCTCCAGAGCTGGGTGTTCAGTGAAATCAGTACCGTAGTACTAAATAGCGTACAGTGGCTGGTTACCTTCATCCGTCTTCTCTCATGTATAAAACTGAGTTGTTTTCCATGTAACTGGACGAGATAGGAACGATAAACAAGGTGTTGCTCTCATTGGAGCCACTTCTTTCACCATTTTCTTCCCCCGCCATAAAAATCAATATTTTCAGCCTCGCTCGGCCCCCCGCTGCCTCGGCTGAGGGGACGGGGCAGCTGGCGTTGATTAGGAATGGAGGGGGGTAGACGGGAGTCCCACTGCCTTTCCTCCTCCTCCGAGCGCCCGGCTCATCAGCAGCCTCGGTGGCCAGTCACGGACGGCCACAACAACAGTGACCGCCGGCGCGTGGCGGGGCATGGAGTCCAGAACTGGCTGAGAATCTGAATGTCAAAAGGTCGGGAAGTATAAACAGGTGCGGTCTGACTGTCTAATCAAACCTGTTCTGCTCGCAGGTACATGGGGCCTAATCACTTTGATAGAGAAGGAGGACGACAGGTATGATTTGGGTTCCTATGGGTTCCGTCTGAGCCTCGGTGGGATGCAGAGTCCACAATCACGGGAAATCAGTGGCCAACCTGCTGTTTTATTGTCCCTAATGCCAGTCAAAGTTTGGTCAGTCCAAACTGGGCTGGAAATATCAGTGAAGGTTATTTGTTCTGCCAGTACTTCAAAGGCTAAGATATAAGGACACGACTGTAGTACAAACCCCAAGTGAGGACAGTATGTGAACAGCAGTCACAAGACTCACCATCAACAAATCCAGCACTTTCAAAATCAAGCTATCCGAAGGATTGGCGATGCATTGATACTGTTGACGGTGTGAATAAGTGTACAGTAAATCAACAGTCAAATGTAGCTGATTTATATGATGTGCATTAGCC
>JAVGWN010000367.1:0-10246 GCA_034552555.1 Semaprochilodus insignis
GTGGCCTGGGGTTCACGTTGAAGGCTATACACTGTGATTGGTTAATTTTGTAACATAACTGTTTTGACTTATCTTGACAACCCCCTTTTCAAGTTCCATGATGGCTAGCAAAGGACAGTTGTGGCCAGCAGAGGAGATTATAAAATACCATGCATCCAAAAAGCACTGTCAAAATGTTGAAGAAAAACGGATGAAGATGGTGCCTACCATTTTGCAAACCTGCATGCGGAAAAGTGACCACTCATATATGGAGTATTATTTCCACCTACAGGCCAATCTTGGTATTGCTGGTTGAACATAAAAATCCCTGTACATATACACTCATCAAAAAAAATGCTTGGACCCAGAAGGAATCAACCGACACAAATGAAACTTGGTGTGCAGGTTTGACATTGTGAAACATGCGATTGCAGACATTTAGCGAGCAGTGACTGAGTCATCTTGTTAGTGCCAGCACCATACATACACTGCAGACCGTTACGACGAGTGCCCTTAACACAATGTCAATGTCGCCATTGAATGCAAAGGCCTGGAGTCATTCCACCTTCATCACTACTGCAAAATCTGCAGGGACTGTGTGAGAATATTCAAGCTGCATGGGATGGATTATCACAGGACACCATTAAGAACCTCTACAACTCCATGCTGAAACATCTGCATGTTGTGTTAGCAAACGTGGTGGCCTAGCTGTCCCATACTGAGAGACACTATATGTTCCTGGTAACCTTTATCTTCCTTCCAAACTGCATTGCAATCCGACACATCCTTCTGGGTGCAACTATTCTTTTAATGATGAGTGTATTTTGTGTGTGTGACTTACCCACACCACCAAAAAAAAGTTATGTGGAGATGTTTTTAGAAGATATGGTCAGCTCTTTCAGTGTTGATCCCCTTGATAACGATGGGTAAGAAGGTAAAGGTGAGAAATGTAATTGTTAGTTCGCTCATTACCAGAGAACATCTTTTGAGTTTTAATTATAAATAAATAATTTCTAAAGTAAATTGACAGTGAACACAGCCACTGATCAGGGCAAGGTTAAGTCTCACCTGGATCTCATGGGCTTTTTTGTGATTGCTGCTTGATTCTGGAGCAGCTTTTCGGAATACTTGCGGCAGAACTTGCATACTCTGGAAGTTGCTTAACTAGCTCGCTAATGTGTACAAACTAACACTGATAGGGAACCTTTTTACATTAACCCCTTAAAAGGCCAGGGCCCACTGGTGGACCCAAACGGTTACTAAACACTTCTATAACCTTTGAATAACCCAATCAGTTTGCACTGTTGTCCTTGCTGAATAATACTGTATATGGTAATATTTAAGTCTGGATAGTTTAAGAGGTTAATATTGATCAGCAAGCAGAATGATATTATATTAGTTCTCATTAGTTATGTGTCAGTTCTCTTTCTCAAGAAAGTGATTATTGCCTGTGAAACACGAGTCATTGGGTTAAATTATCACAGGTATCCGATTACTTTGCCCTGTTGCTCAGAGCTTGTTTAAAACCCTAATATGCACAGAAAATCTGTTTCATGGTGGAAAAGTGAATCTGGGCCCACCCAGACTGATCATAGGCTCATCCAATCAGATTTTTTTGTTGATAAAAAAACGAGTCTTAACCAGGAAAAAGATGATCATTACCTGCAGTCACACTCAGAGCTGCCGCCATGACTCCTACAGTCAATAACTCATGGATCCAGGTCAATAGCTATTGAACGGTCAGCCATTCTGGACTTCCAGAACATCCAGAGTAGAGAGACAGAGTAGAGAGACAGACATAGAGTAGAGAGACAGACATACACTTTCACACACACAGTAACACCTACGGTACAATTTAGCATCTACAATTCAGTGACTGCATGTCTTTAGACTCTGGGAGAAAACCGGAGCACCTGTAGGAAACCCACATAGAAACAGAGAGAACATACAAGCGTCACACACAAAGGGCCCCAGACACCCCAACCAGGAATCAGACACAGGTTTCTCTTACTGTGAAAAGACAGCGCTACCCACTGCACCACTGCGCCACCCCCTTATTTGACTATAGCAATGTAAATACAGTTTTCCATTGGCACATTTTCCATTTGGCGCTGTTAACTGTTAGGAATCTAAATATGTAATATTTATGCTGTTATGGCTCTATGAAGAAAATCTATGGATTTTTTCAGCATTTTTACTGTTAGCAAAAAGTGTCCATGTTATTAAAACACACTGTGATAAAATTTGTGAGACCTGATAAAACTTGCAGTCTACCATAATCAAAGCATTTGCAAGACACTACAGTTTACACCGTGAACTTTCTGCAGTTGTATCGTATTTGCAAAGCTGCAGTCCTCCCCACAGATAGCTATCAAACTCTGCGGAGGGCTGTGGTTGGAAAAACGTGGTATCAGAAAAAAAGCTTTCAGGTAGAAACCTTCAGAGCTTCAGACAGCTTTTTGATGAAATCGTACCTATTCATCAGAGTTAGTGCATACAGAGTTTATGATGATCCTTATTCTCCTGCCAGCTTTGCTCCAGGTAAGTGTATAAATACATTCCCTTCGGATGTATGAAATGGCACCTGTATTTCATGCATTTAGAATTTTTAATGATACATTTCACTGCAAATCTTTTAAAACCACATGCCAGACTTTCACCAGCGGGAGCCACCAGAGACCCAACCCTGAAGAAGCCTCAGTACAGCAATACATTACAATTATAATAACGTCATTTACATATTAGTATATTTTGTATAGTAAAGATTTATTCATGTTTTTAAACTTATCATATTTAAAAAAAAAAGACTAAAAGCACCTAAATAACAATTTAACATTTTCAGTAGTTGCTAGGTATGAAGTTTTATTTATTACATGTGGAAATTTGCTGTAAAATTGTACACAGTAATAAATTTATTAAACCCATATGGGGAAATGGGGTCCGGAGACTGTATTTATGCATTTAAAGATTGTTCTTTAATATACAGAATTTATGTCTAATAGATCTCATACATAGAATATTTAGAATCTTATACCTCATGTCAGACTGTGACCAATGGGACTGAGTCATCATCGTGGCCAAAATACACGGGACCTGAGCCCGAAGAAGCAGCAGTGGCAGCTGCGGGTATGAAGATTTTAGTCTATACTGTGTTTGTTATGTGTTGTGTCAGCTCATATGTCCTGCAGAATAGTGCATTAACCTTTTAAACGCATCAGACAAGTCCTTTATATAGCAAGCTTTCAAGATAATCCCTCCCAACAATAATTAACAAATATTTGGTGATAAAAAAAGGAAATTATCAAATACCTTTTTATAATTATTTGGTAATAAAAGATGGCAACTACACTGCTTTTACTAATTTAATACATGCTATTGGAGTGGGACGGGAATGCATTGTAATAAGCGCACTGTAATATTTATCATTATTAGTGCTTTTTAGCCCATATTTCAGTTCTTTAATGTGATGTTTAAGTATTTGTATAAGTTCCATAACTTTTAACAAATGTCATATTAAAAATAAAATGTAAACGTCTATGAGAGTTCTGGGTAAAAATACACCTGAACTCTGGATTAATGAATTAATTATAATATTTAAGAATTAATGTAATGTAATGCAAAAATAACTAGAAATAATAATAATTTTTAAAAAATTAAAAACTGTTTGACTTGTACAATGAGTGCTCATACAGCGCAGTGATTCTGTTGTTGCGTATAAGTAGAACAAGTAAACGCAATGAAACAAAGCACAGTGTTTAAAAGCTCATTTCATAGTTTGTACCTTAATTTTGCTGCTCTTCTCCTGGTGGACTTCAGATCGCTGTATTGCTGCTTAATTGCACTTAGTTTTCATTCCTGATGGCCGGATGTTCTCCTGCAGGATTTTCTGGTAATGAACAGAATTCAAAGTGCCATCGAGTATGGCAATGTGTTCTTGGCAAATGTTGAGTCTACATATTCCTTCTGGTCTTTTGGAACTAGGCCTGTTTTTGCTATAATGTAAAAGTAGCTGTTGCCCTTATGTGTATAAATGTTTCATGATGAATGGATCAGAAGACATGGCTTAAATGGAACAAAGTCTGGTTCCAATGACTTACCTTAAAAGTAGAGTCTTTTTTGTTCTTGTGTTATATTTTTGAATATCTTCAAAAGTTGTGTAACTATGTCTACATGCCTCATAGCTCCCCAAGAAGGTTACGCCCTTGTTATGCCCTTGAACAGAAGCAGTAAGAAAGTTACTTTTATATTTATTTCAGTTGTTTTTGTATGTGTATATTTTAACAAGAGCTCCACCAGACCATTCAGACAGTTCAGGAGTTTCCAGAATCTTCACCGGGATTGAGGAGGAGAAAGAGAGAGTGGGTGATTCCACCAATCGCCTTCCCAGAGAATGACAGAGGGCCTTTTCCCAAAAAGCTGGTGCAGGTAAGTACACCTGATCTCTAATTTAAGATGAAACCCTTTGATAAGTAGTGATGTTAATTAGAACCTAATTGTCTCATCCATGTCCAGATTAAGTCCAGTTATGGTAAGGAAAATAGGATTACATACAGCATCACCGGAAAAAAAAAAGATCAACCTCCAGTGGGACATTTCACCATAAATAAACTAGACGGCACGTTCTTTGTAACAAAGCCACTAGACAGAGAGACCAAAGACAAATACGTGGTAAGACTTTGGTTATGCTGTCAGAGTTTGCATGCTAATATGAATAAATCATTAAAATATTTACTCCAACATAGAGGAAGTCAGTCGAGCCATCGTCTATTTAATATTGTTTTCATTTTCTGTCATCTCCAGCTTCAAGCTCATGCTGTTTCACCAGAGGTAAAAGAAGAGCCCATTGAGTTTATTGTCAATGTGATTGATATGAATGATAATAAGCCAGTCTTCACCCAAGATCCTTTCTTTGGCAGTGTTCCAGAGGCTTCACCAATAGGTAGCAATGTTAATCTACAGAATGGTTTGATACGGCTAATAATTATTATGGCTTTTAATGTTGATTCTCTATTTTACTGCACATTTCTTTATTCCTCTCTCTTTGAAGGATTTGAGTTCATGACCGTCACAGCTACTGATGCAGATGACCCTGACACTGACAATGCTGATGTCAGATACACCATCATCAGTCAGAACCCACAAACGCCAAATCCAAACATGTTCGTCATTAATCCTGTAACTGGAGCAATTCGAGTGAACTCTGAAGGGCTGGACAGAGAGGTAATAATACTACTACTACTACTACTACTAATAATAATAATAATAATAATAATAATAAAATTGTAATTCATTTAGTGCCTTTCTCATACCTTAGGATGGTATTCAGTTTCACATAACCGCAAATAAAACACACACACAAACAGTACATATAACGAATAGTTTCCTGACAGGCAAAATTCCTGATTCTTCAACTATTGAGCTACTCAAACTCCACAGTCATGCTGCAAGGTTCGCAACAAGCTCTGCTTCCACTTTAAAAAAAAAGTGACCAGGCTCGAGGCTTAGTTGAACTCTGTGGTCATGGTGCAAGGTAGTCAAAATCCACTGGGATGGTTTAAAGTCTCTGCCTCATGGCCCATCCAGATTTTGCTACCATGTATTGATGAAAAGTGTCTAAGCTGACAAACTCTGGTGCCATGATGCAAAGCTGCTCAGCCACTACAGGAATATATGTGTGTATTGCATTTTTATTTAAATAGGACCTACCGTGGTGCTAGCCTTTAGAATTTGACCTAAAACTTCAACAGATTTTCACACTCGTACTGAAAGTCATTTATTTACTGAAGAAAATAATTTGATATCACATACTGTATATGTGAGTGGTAAAGGTATGTGAACTTTTACTTTGAGTGTCAGGTTTGGCCCTCTTGTGCAGCAATAACTCCAACTAAAGTAAGTGTTGATCAGTCCTCTACACTGGTGTGGAGGAATTTTAGCCCATTCCTCTGTACAAAACAGCTTCAGCTCTGTTATGTTGGTGGGTTTCCTCCCATGAACTGTTTGTTTCAGCTCCTTCCACAACATTTTTATGGGATTAAGGTCAGGACTTTGACATGGCCATTCCAAAACATTAACTTTATTCTTCTTTAATTATTCTTTAGTATAACAGCTTGTGTGCTTAGGATCTTGCTGCATGATCCACATTCTCTTGAGATTCAGTTTACAGGAAGATGTGAGACATTTTCCTTTGGAATTGTATGGTTTTTTGGTTTTGTCCAGAATTCATTGTGCCATCAATGGTTCGCAAACTTTCAAGCACCACTGTATCTTCAGTTCTTTCTTTTTTTTCTTTCCTTTAATGTGTTATGCAGTGGTTTTATGCATGCACAAGATTTGCAAAGATGTAAACCCAAGTACATGCCAATAAATGAAACTCGCTCAAACAGAAACCACATTTCTCAGCTGGGTGAAATACCTTATTGGAATTCCAGCCCTTTTCTCTATTATGAGGTGATGTCATCACATAACAAAATCCTTACTGCTTACCCACTGGCAAGCTTGCCACATCCTCCTCACACTATGAGAGCTTAAATAGTAAAAATGACCACTCTGAAATGTCCTGCTCCAGTCTAGCTTGTGAAGGTGCATCTACCAACTTGATCTGCCTCACTTTCGGGATCAGACTCAACTCGGGCTCAAACTGATACGGCTGAACTGATGCCAATGTAAGAATGGCCACAGCAGTGGAGACATTACAAGTCCCCTTAGGAGCCACGCCAGACTGTTACAGGTCCAGAATCTTCAGAGGGTTTGATAAGATGAAAGAAAAAAATGGGTGATTCCCAGAATATGTCAGAGGATCTTACCCAAAAGAGATCTTTCAGGTACTGGTCAAAGTCAGAGGGGAAAAGTACAAAAACAAAACCAGTCACAAATATACTGCAAACAAAACAAATGACATGAAAACTAGATGAAAACATGATCAATGACTGTCAATCATCTCTTTCAGAAAGATGCTGAATATACACTGGAGATTCAAGCTGCAGATATCCAGGGTAGCGGCCTTGTAGTCATGGGAAAAGCTGTTATAACCGTAACAGACAGCAACGATCATGCACCTCAGTTTGACAAGAACTCGGTAAGGCAGTTAACAAAAGGTCATGGGTTATTATATTGTCTACATGTTTCCATTTTCAGTTGCACAGAGTTTTGTTTTTTGTTTTGTCTGCAAATCTGCTTTGAGGAAAATCATGTTTAATTAGATAACTATATTTAATGTGAGTGAAATTGGCTATTTACTGTGGTTATCTTTCAGTACAGTGTGACCGTCCCAGAAAATAAAGCAGCTGTGGTGGTGAAGCTGCCAGTGACTGATGGAGATGAATCTCAGACTCCTGCCTGGACAGCCAAGTTCCGGATCGTTAGTGGTAACAATGGTGCATTTTTCAATATTAGCACCGGACCTAATAAACAAGAGGGCATCATTACTACTGTTAAGGTGATTCAGTGATATAACAATACCATTAAAACATGGCTGTAGTTATTTGGGGATGTTTTTAATAATTAGCCATAGTACAGTAAAAAGTTGGTGTATTAAACTTTCCCAAAATTAATAAGCTATTTTAGGGACACATAGCCTAATTAAATAGTACTAGATGGCACTGGTTGATTGTTTTTATAGCATTCAACCCCTCAAATAACATATGAAATCAGACACTAAAGGCAAAATCCAATGTCTTCAGTATAAGTTAATCAAAGCCTGTCAGATTTTTCTGCTTTGTTCTACAAAAACTTGCTGACTCAGAATTGTTCACAGTGGTGGTGATAGTAACCCAACGTCCACCTCTAAAAGCTCCCTCACAGAAAGAAATATGTAAAAACTTCACTGGTGGGTTTTGGTAGTAAATTAAGTGACTGTATTTGTGTTGCAATGAACCATTTCACATCAGCCCATATCAGAGTCCTTTAGTTTACATCTAAAGACCTTTCTCACAGTCACTGTGTCGTCACATCTGACTAGAATACAAGCGTTATCGAGTTTCCGCCTGCAATGTTTAATAGGGTGCTCACTTGTTAGCCTCCCCTTAGCTTCAGTGTATTAATGGTACTTATTGGTATGAAATAGCCTTGCAGCAGGAGTGACTTTTATTTTGAAATGCAGTTTGAGGAATATGTCATGAGGATGTGACAGAGAAAGGAGGAATGTCCTTCTAATTAGCATGAGTTCTGACTAGTAAGAAGTCAGTTTAAGGTATCGCAAATATCCAAAATGCCAATTTCACTAGTCATAATAAGCTATCACTAAGCACAGTAGAGATCTGTAATATTTATTGTTACTAGTAAAAAGGTCTATGTTGATATTTGTAATTATGTTAAAGAGGTCTGTAATTCAGTTTAACGTCTAATAATGCAGTTTACACTAGTGAGATATACATTTGAATAATTGTAACTAAATTTCAGATATTTGTAATTCTTATTATTTATAACTCTTACTAGTCAGAATTATGTAATGTTCTGAGTAATGACTCGCTGGTGTGATTTTAGGCTAAAACGGTGTGCCATACATTTCAGTGGTCACAATGCATTTATAAAGCGCGTCTTTGAGCATGTTCGGTTTGAAATCAGGTGCGTTCAGATGGTGTAGTCTATTCCTCACGAGCAAAGTAAGAGGAGAAGAGCATGTGTTTATGTGCAACACCACATCACGACCTAAATGGACAGACTAAAGAAACTAGCATGCTTCATTTTGGAGGAAAAACCATAATATAATTATACTTCAGTGGACCTTTAATGTTCCTCTGATGAAACAGATGAATAATAAGCTTTTCCATATTGGTGTGAATTGGGGAACTTGTAATTATTTTCAGTGAGCCTGTGTAAATATTAGCAGCGTTAGCGCCCTGAACACCAAGACTAACACAGAGTCACAGCATCGTATTTCTACATTAAACTACTGACCAAGCTACGGTGCTGAGGGGTCTGTTTCACAAGAAGTTTTTACCAAACCTCACTGATAACAATTTCCAGGATAGTACATACACCAGTGAATCTGCAAACTGAGTATTTTAATCACACATGTGAGTAAATCTGTCCCACCGTTCAGCCCTGTGTTCACTCTCCATCTCAGTTTTACTCTCATTTTGTGAAAAGTGACACATGACGAGCAGAGCTTTATAGCTGAAGTTGGACATATTTAATCTTGATGGAGTGAAACTGTGGAGAGTTATTTTCCATTACTGGTGTATTTAGGAAGGGGCAGTAGTCCCAGTCACTGTTTACAGCTGTGTTACTCTACAGTTTACGATTCTGCAGTAACAAATGCGGAAGTGTGAGAATGGTCCATTTAGACAAACTGAATTCCCCTTAGTACCTGCCATCATAGGGAGAGTGATGGTGTATTTAAGAAAAAAAACATCAATATTACCATGTGCCATGGGTTATTTTTACATTGAATCAGCTGAGTGAATTTTTAATTAATTAATACTAATTAAGACCAATTACCTATTTATTTAATATTTCACTTTTTCAGCCAGTGGACTACGAGGAGAACAACAAGTACACACTGTTGGTGGTTGTGGAGAATGATGTTCCATTTGCCAAACCTCTGAGCACTTCCACTGCCACGATCATTGTGAATGTTGCTGATGTGAATGAAGCTCCAGTATTTAATCCACCAGAACAAACCGTTACTGCACCTGAAAACCTGGCAGTTGATGATGTAGTGACTGTGTACACTGCCATTGATCCAGACACAGCGAAGAATCAGAAAGTGACGTAAGAGCTTCTAAATACACAACTTATTACTGAATGTGACGGTGGGGGGTTTTCAGATCTGTTCCTTCCCTGTACTGAATCTGGAGTTCTGTTTAGTTTTAGGTTTAGCAGCTTGTTTTCTTCAAATGAGGAACATTTAATCTTCCCACATCTATTTCTGACTCTTAACAGGTCTGCTTTAAATGACTTTCTTTTGCTTTCTCCGAGGTTCTGGTAGTAATGTAGTATTGTGCGGCATGGTGCAGGTATCGTGTAGGTTCTGATCCTGCTGGCTGGCTGAGTGTTGGCACAGAGACTGGACAGGTCATAGTGAGGAGCCCCATGGACAGAGAGTCTACTTATGTGAAAGATGGCAGATACCAAGCTCTGATATTAGCCATGGATGATGGTAACTCCTTCTCTTCGTGCTCTACTTTACTCTACAGGAAACTGTTTTAGCTTCTCCTTACAGGCTTTTACACGTTTGCAGATCAAGTTCCAGCTACCGGTACAGGAACGCTTGTGATTGTGTTGACGGATGTGAATGATAACCCTCCCACTATTAATGAGAAGA
>JAVGWN010000368.1:0-14611 GCA_034552555.1 Semaprochilodus insignis
GTACATACCTGTCTATCAGTGGTGCAGCACTAGCATGGGTGGGGCTAAACCACTGAATAGCTGGAATAGCTAAATGCTGCAAAATGTTCTGTTTATGCATATGTACAAACAGAACATTTAGCAGCTTACACAATGTTCACATACGACGCTCGAATCCCACAAGTAATGCCACATTTAAATATAATCAATGAACGGAATACATTTAATTTAACGCTGCACGTTCTGGACTGCTTGAAATCCAAAGACACAGAAAAAAGTCTGCAACGAAAGTGTTTGAAAATGCGTTTTTCTCACCCGTCTCAGGTACGAAACAGACACATCTAATCTGTTAACAGTCTTCAAATTAACCTACCGACAAAATTCAGTTTTGAGCACAAATACAGAAAACCCAAAGCTCAACATACAAGCTCCACCGGAGTGGCTGTTCCTGGAATGCTAATTAAGAATAGTATTTTTGTTTAAACTTTATTTATACAACACTTGTATCAAAACATAATCAATCTGTCTTATATTAATACGCTCACCAGACAAAACATTAAACACCTTGCATGTATAAGGTGGTACCTTGCATGTTTAACCTTAGGCTCCTGCAGATGGCGCTGCACGAGGATGATGGGGCTGTAAATACCTGCGGGGTGTGAGTGACGGGATCCATATATTGAGAAGAGGTGCTACAGTGCAGTGAATGTCTCGTTCCATGTGTGGAAAATGGCTCCAAAGCAGATGTTAATGACTGGCTAAAAGGAGTGACTACATTCGGTCGTGTCAAAGACCATAGTGTGAAGGAAGTAGCGGAATCTGCAGGTGTATGGAAGCGTACGGTCATACGGGCCTACCAGCAGTGGCTAAAACCCCAGTCTACAGGAAATTCTCGTCGGAATTGTGCCAGGGAAGGCATCCACCAAATCTGGCCCAACTGACCAATTCTTTGATGGAACAGTGTCTCAACATTGACGTAGTCTACATCCAGAAACTTGTCCAGTCCATGGCAAATCCAATCACAGCTGTTGTTTGTGATTGTGGAGGTATTACACGCTAATAAGGTGGGCAGTGTGCACACTTGCCCAGAGCGGTGGGCAGCCCTTTCCACAATGCCAGAGGGTTAGGTGCCTTGCTCAACGTCAGTTTACTTTAGTCATGTCCGATTGCTACAGGGGATCAAACGGCCGACCTTCCGGTCATAAGGCTAACCTCCAGCCGATGACTGCCTCCACATGAACGGGGCTTGAACCCATGATCAAGTTACAAGACTAATGGATTAGCACTTCAAAGTTAACCTTTGTCATTATTCACTTACGTTAGATGGTTCATTTGGACCATTACAGGCAAGAAATCTGATGTAACCGGACCTCTGCAATTTAAATAACGCAATTCTACACAACTGAGATGGACAAACCGATGAACTATACAGTTAGCAACTAGTGGAAACTCCTTCACTGTCACCAACTTCACCTAATCACTTCATATAGGTGCTGAAAAGGCCCAGGGTAGCAGCGAATCAACATTCAGACCTTTTCACGTACACTTTCTTGATGTTTGAATGACCGTCTACATGCGCATCAGACGTTCAATGGGACTGACCTAAGAACTTAGCTCTGATTTGGACATGCACAGTTGTCCCCACGCAACCGAAATCAACACACATGCACGGCTGGTTGACAATGAAAAGCAGCATGCAATTCAGGCTGACAGTGCCCATCCAAAAGCCTGGACAGCGAGCTTTGTGACATCAAGCGTGCGCTGGGCTCAACATCACTAAAGCAGCCAGGGCCCATTTCAGATACACCACAGACAGCAGTGCTTGCTAGCAAAGGCAAACACAGTGCGAACTTAACATGTTGTTCTTGGAACAATGAAGCTCGGCCTGTGGGATTTCGACCTGAAGTCAGTCCAAACAAGAGGCGGAAACTGACTGAAGCGGGCATGTCAACCGTGCTCTCAGCTCTTCTGCAAACACGGAAGCCCGCCACACAATACCTTCACACGTTATGCTAGCAGAGCTGAAAAGAGAGAGCGGAGTCGAGGTTCATCCACAGGGGACGACTAGGGGCCATGTTTACACAGAGGACTTACTGCACATTATCGGTGTTCATGGGATGTGACAGGCAGGGAGGGATATCTATACCATCACCTCGCTTGGCGTGACGTAAGGGTAAAAACAATCATCAAATGTGTAAGCTAACGGCAAAATCTGAACCAAACACGATTCCAAGTTGCTGGGAAAAATATACTGCAGGAAGCTTCACTTAAACAGCACAAGGCCAAAGTGTTGCTACAGCTTTAGGCCAAGCTGAGCCATCGGGGCATAGTGAGAGTACCTGAGGGGCACAACTCTGACCAGCTTTAACGGCGTGTTTACGGTCTGAGAGACAGAACCAAGTCATCTCAGTAGGGCTCCTCAGCCAGGGGCAAGGCTGAATTCCCAGAAATGGGGGTCAGTGAGAAGTTCACCATGACCAGCTCTGCCCCTGCAGTGCTCACATGCGTGTGCGGGATAGCATGCCCACATTCCATTTACCCACATGCATGACTGCAAATGCATGACTATGCACACAAACGCACTACTCTGTAATGTGACATAACTTGACTCTGGAATACTGAGTGCTTTCAGAGTCAGAAAGGGCCCACTGCGTAGCAACTTCCAGCAATTTACTGGCTGCAATGCTTTCTGCCTTTTACAGATTCCGCTTTTAGTTTACCTCTGAATTCCAGCGTCCCCCACCCCATTAACAAAGAGTCAAAAGAATAATAAAAAATATTTTATTAGTTTCCATTAATATAGAAGCAAAATAACTCACATTATATGCTATTTTAACAGCAAATATTTAAGTTTACTTCACATGCTTGCAAATCTGTGACACATACATACTGTACACGCTTGAGATTCAGCTGCACAAATGTAACTTGAGTTAAAGCTTAAAGTATCCGTCAGAACCCAGCGGGATGGTTCAAATTTCATGTTTGGGTTTTCACAGTCCACCTCCACCGGCATTCCCCCTAGTTTAATTGTACTCCCCACTTTCTCATTACCTTAAACACTTTTCAAATCTGACACACGCACAAATTTAGATATCTAAGAGGCCCATGCTTGTGGGAAAATGGATGCACTGGTAACAAAGCAAAAGGTTATGAAATGATTATCCAGACTCAAATACTTCAGAATGTAGTTCAAAAGGTACCTAAGCAATGCTTGAACTTGGGTCTGGAGTCATAAATTGATGATGCGAGTCCGGTCAAACTTGGGTCGGGCAGAAAGAGAACGTTCACGCTACTAAACAGTGATTTATATTGATCTGTAAATGACCCGTTTAACATTCAAATGACCGATTAATAATCGATTTTGATGGAGCTGTCACAGTAGCCTTAATCAAATCACAATGATGCAAAAACAGGCATGGTGATGCCCATCATGGCCATTGACACATTACGCCTTCAAATGTAACTGCAGTGTCTGAACTCCAACAGTTGCAGTCAACTCTACACAAGCCAGCACGCATCATACAGCTTGCGGCTTGTCGTGCTGGACACAGCCATCATTTGTTATGATTTATATTTAGTTTAAAATATCATGAGAATGATGAACCGTGAACCCAGCACTGAGAACCGATGCATCATTACACCGCTAACACATAACACCTGGTAAACCATTCTCCACGGCAGGTGACTGACTGCAGAAGTCAGCCCCGGCTCTGATGATAATACAGCATGTGGCAGGTGGGAGTCCATCTGGATTGTACTGGATTATGGTTCCTCTCCGTCCCCCGCCTCATTTCCCCAACGAAAACAACAGCAAACGTTGCTTCACACTGCTACTCCAGACAAATGTAGGTCAACCTCATTATGTGCTTAATACCTGACTCTACGTGACCACCCTCCACGCATCCTGACTGCACGCCTATGCTGCCTCAAATGAGGCGCAGAGGGAGGTAAAAATTCACCCAGTTAAACAGAGTTAAAGAAAATGAAACGGCTGCACTGCGCATTAACCACACTACAGCCAAAGATACAAGCAGAACAGGAACACACAGTGCAAGACAATTAGGGCCTATAACAAATCTGTATTTTCAAAAGGGCTCACCAGTAAACAAGCCCGACTGAACTAATTCAATTCAAATTCCAGCTGGGGGGCGGGACATGAAACCTGCTGTTCAGTAAGACAGCTGCTGTAGCTCACTAATCCAGTTAATGTAATAAATATATATTTTACTGCGACCCTGCTAGGTTAAGATTGGATGTTGGCCAGCAAATTAGTCAGAGATGAGCACAGCGAACGCAACAGGGGGAAAACAAATACACACATATTCACAGCGTTCATGATGAGGTTCATTAACACACATTAATGCATTATAACAGGGACGCAGAATGGAAGTCTTGATATCTTGATCTTGGTATCTGCAGATAAACTTGTCCTGGGGTAGATACTTAGACTTATTCTATACTTCAAAACCATATTTAATGATGTATTCATTGAACACTAGAAGATCAGAATGTTCAGCCAAAGCAGGGCGACGTTCATTTTATATATTTTAGACATTTTGCCACATCTACAACCCCACAGAAGTAAATGTTACATTTCTTCAGGTACATGCAGCACAAGGCTCTACATTTCATACATGTATACGGGTTTATGTGTCTACATCGGCATAAATAAATACGTAAATATGTGCATGAAAAATATCAGATATCGGCAAAGGCCAGCAATTCCCACACCCGCGCATTCCAATATTACGGCTACGTACTAGGCCATGTGTCAATATTATGGCTATGTCCCTGTATTATATCCCAGTATTATGTCCATGTCCATGGCTATGTCCCAGTATTATGGCTAAATACTAGGCTATGTCCTAGTATTATGTCCCAGTATTATGGCTACGTCCTAGGCTACGTCCCAGTATTATGTCCATGTCCATGGCTATGTCCCAATATTATGGCTAAATACTAGGCTATGTGCCAGTATTATGTCCATGTCCAAGGCTATGTCCCAGTATTATGGCTACGTCCTAGGCTATGTCCCAGTATTATGTCCATGTCCAAGGCTACATCCCAGTATTATGGCTACGTCCTAGCCTATGTCCCAGTATTATGTCCATGTCCAAGGCTATGTCCCAATATTATGGCTAAATACTAGGCTATGTCCCAGTATTATGTCTCAGTATTATGGCTACGTCCTAGGCTATATCCTATACAAAATTCCACAACTCACCAGCTTCACCAGCTTCACCAGCCACCAACTTCAAGGCGGTGTCACATTTACAGGTGAAATGACAAGCTTGTGGGTATTTTAACTGACAGTTACATTTTTTAAAAATAGCCTTTTCTGTCTTGTCTTTCCGTCCATTTTTTTCTTAAAAACAAATTCTTAGCACACCAATGATCTGTTACCAGTGGGAAAGCACAAAACTTTGTTTTCTTGGCAATAACTAGTAGATTACTGCTGCAATGTGGACAAAAGCACACCAGCAAGTCTTTTATCTGGCATATGCTAGCTTTTCCAGGCTGTTTCTAGGCTGAATCTGGTAACAACTAATATGGTTTAGCTACTGGAAAAGAGGTTTAGCAGCTAGAAGTGCTTGTTCGATATTACATCAATCAATCAATCAATCAATCAATCAATCAATCAATCAATCAATCAATCAATCAATCAATCAATAAATAAAGATCGCAGCACCATCTAACACTAAAATAAATGTAACTGTTCACTTAAAGGTGTGGTGCTACCCCATACCTGACTACCTGCTGACCACATGTCTTCAACGTACTAGACCTCCAAAACTACAAGGAGCCTCCATGTAACCAGCCAGTCCTACCTGGCATCATCCGAGGCTTCCTGCACTGCATAATGCACACAATGTTGCCCTGTAAAAAAACAAACTATATAGGTTGCCAGAGCCCCGAAAAGCATCAAAGCATCAGTACTACACAGTACCTCAGCAGGCAACCCCACAGCGGTTATTCAAACATGCAGCTTTGGCATTCCCATTCTTCTACCGCCGAAAAGAAGACATTCTTCCAGAGTTTTCTTAAGATCCGTTCCTCGTGATCTGCCAAACACGTGGAGCCCAAGCCTACAAAACGATGAGGAATCATGGTCAATTTTGCACAATATCTCTGTCCTCAGTCAGTGTTGTCATTTCGCCAATGTATCTAGCTGCAGGCCAGATCTTACTTTAATGCGGAGCCACTAGACTCCCATCACAGGCCAATGAGCAGGCATGTCTGAAGCCCTGCATGACATAATGAAGGAGACATTTTCCTTTCTTAAGAATTCATTCTCTAAACGTTCAGCACGTGCCCGGCTTTCTCCCCTTTTAGCTCCATTGTTTAGGAGAGCAAAAGCGGTCACGTGATTTCTATAAGACAAAGAGAAAACTATTCTGAGAGTTCTTTGAAAGTAGACAGCTCGGATACATGCTCAACAACGAAAAACAAGAGAGCGTCACCCTACCACACCACATATACGTCCCAACCGTACAGCCACGGGGCTAGCCCATATTGACCAGAAAGTGTTCAATAGCTGGAACAGGGCTGGCAGAAGAGACAGGAAGAGTAATGAGAACACGCAGACCCCTGACCCCAGACATTCCTGAAAGCACGTGGGCCTCAAACTTTACTGTGATGTATGCACATGTTATAAATAACTGAACAGCTGAGACATTTAGCATGGAAATCAGCAACACTGAGCAGTTTTAATGCTTTGGCTCGGTGCAATGACTACGAGGTTAATGGCGCCTTTAATTCGAGGTTATTGACTTCTACACTGGGTGAACCGTATAGCAATGACGGCCCTGTTTAAACATGCTGCCACGTTCCAGCTCGCCATTAATTAATGGTCAATTGGCAGCCCAGTTATTTCTTGGACAGCTATGCATTCAAGCAGAAGCAGAAGCTGGAACTGACTCTGGAAGGGCCATTTGCATCTGGAAGTAGCTCTTGCTGTCGTCTCTAATCTTGAGGACCAAAGAAGTGTGAGTGTCTGTAATGTGGGTCATCATCAGGCTGAAAAATCCAAGCAAATCAATCAGAGACACAGCCAGGAGTCAAAATCAAATGTCAAGCGTGGCAGCTGCAAATAACCTGGCAGACCAACTGTACCGGATTACCGGCCAGGTTGACGCATGCATGAATAAAGCCTAGAAGAGAAAGGCCAGTTCTACAGACAGCGGACGACACTCAGAAACTACTCCGTACTATAAATACTGTGACCGTGAGGTATGGATCCATAAACGACCCATAATCTAAAGCGTACCACCTCATTTGTGAAACACTGTGGTATTGACATGCATCGCTAGGGCTGGGACGATGACCTCATTATCACATTACTATGGTCATGTGACAACTACCGCTGGGTTACTGTCATCACTGCTTTTTACTTTTTATTTCTTTGTTTTTAATACTTATGAAAGTTATAGGAGTGCATAAAAATGATTTAAAAACTGCATTTCAAAATGATGGTGTCAATTTTCTATTCCACCTCTGAACGACGATTATTTCAGAGAGCTCACTGACTGGCATGTGGGAGCTCACTGATATATGGCACTGACAGAGAAAGAGGTTAAAGGTCAGAGCCAGGAAAAACTCTCACACTGGGCAGGCTCTGGTAGGTCGTATCACACATCAGAGCAATGACGAACGTCAAGTTCAAGTTAATGCACAATATACCCATATACACTCATCATCAAAAGAATAGCTGCACAAATAGCTGCAGCCAGAAAGAATCAACCAACAGGAATGAAACTTGGTGGGTAGGTTTGACACTGTGAGACATGTGAATGAAGTTTCACATTCTGCTGCGCATGGGACGTAAGCAAGGACAGGTCTTATCGCTGCACCTGACTGACCCAACAGCCACGGTCGTGGACATTTAGCGAGCAGTGATGCCCTCCATGAGTCATCCTGTTAGTGCCAGCACCATAGGTAGATGGCTGCACAACACAGGACTACATGCATGCAGACCGTTACAACGATTGCCCTTAACACCACGTCAGGGTCACCAAAGACAGCAATGGTGTCGTGCCAGACTGTCATGGAGTGACTCAGAATGGCAGCGCATCATCTTCAGTGACGAGTCGCGATTTTGTCTTGGGGGAGACGACCAACAAATCCATGTGTAGAGGAACTGTGGTCAGCACCAAGATGAATGGTTTTTGTCACACGTCACATGTCCAGAAGGCCTGGTGTCACTCCACCTCCACACCTACCGCACAATCAGCAGGAACTGTGGGAGAATAGTCAAGCTGCATGAGATGGATTATCACAGGACACCTTTAGGAACCTCTACAACTCCATGCCGAGACGTGTGGCATGTTGCGTTAGCCATACTGAGAGACACTACTTCTGTATGTGTAGCTCAATAAATATTGATCATATCAGTCTAAATGTATCATCATTTATTGTTCCTGGTAAACTTTATCTTCCTTCCCAATAGCACTGCAATCTGATACTTAGTTCTGGGTGCAGCTATTCTTTTGATGATGAGCGTATATTGAACCAAAAAAAACATTTTTACTGACATGGAGATTATGAATATGCAGTGTCTGGAAAAGGCCAAGCAGCAAAAATACAATGCACAATAGACAGCAAAACCATTCATCGAAACATCTGGGAGATTTCCATCAACGTGAGCAGTGGGAAAAGAATGAAGCGTACTGACCTACTTCTCAGCAGTCTAAAGGCTAGCATTAATGCTTGTGCGTCAGACCACTGCTGTATAAAACCCAAAACAAACAAACAAACAAACAAACCAATAAACAGACAAACACCTGGGGGGGATTGCCCCTACCCTCTCCTCACCCACCTCTCACTTTCAGCCGGGAGCCCTGCGACTCCCGGTGCTTATAAACAGCCTCTTCACAAAAACACAGGCACTCATGAAACCAGTGAGAGAAGGAGAGAGGCACAGCAGGCAGCGCTTCAAGATAAACAAGGCAAGCGGAGACACCACGGAGAGCAAATCCAAACGTACTCATTCACTCTAAAAGACGCTAATTTAAAGAACACAGTACTAAGAAAAGCTGTGGTTTTTACACAAGTAAAGCACCAACAGTACTGGACAAAGCACTTCTCGGCTCTAAACATGGAGAATGACTTTTGGAATGTAGGCTCATCTAAGAGTAAGCAAGCCTCAACTGATCCAAACAAAGCACAGAGCTACACTGAAGGCCGAATTCAAAGAACCCGCCTTGGGCACGCTTTCCTCTGTGCTCTCTTGCCCAACTAGACAGCCCAAGTGTTCTTTCTCCTCTGAACTTATTTTTATCCACAGGTCACTTCTGGAATCATTTGGGCATTCTACTACAGACGCTTTAGCTCGAGTAGATAGGTGTAGAGAGCAACTTCTCTTTAGCAGATGCTCTTATCCAGAGTGCTTCGTGTTCAGTCGGAATATGTGTCCTAGCTAGTACAAATAGGTTAGAGTCCAAACTCCTCTTGATCTCAGACACTGCCTGAACAAGGGCCAGTGCTCATACCTAGAGAGAAAAATAGAGCTAAACACAGCATAAGTGCGGTACCTAGCCACACCCAGCCAGTGCTCACACCTAGAAAGCTCAGCATGAATGCAACACAGTGCATTTCAATACACACACTCATCTTCAAAAGAACAGTTGCACAAAAAGCTGCACCCAGAAGGAATCAACCCTCAGGAATGAAACTTGGTGGGTAGATTTGACATTGTGAGACATGCGAATGATTCAAGTTCAATGCTCGGGCGATCATGTGACATAAGCAAGGACAGGCCCTATCGCTGTACCTGACTGTCCCAACAGTCACAATTGTGGACAATCCGACGAGCAGTGATGCCCTCAATGACTCATTCTGTCAGTGCCAGCACCATTGGCAGACGGTTGCACAATGCAGGACTGCATGCACGCAGACTGTTACTGCAACTGCCCTTAACACCACTCACCAGTCTACGGTTGAAGACCGTGAGAGAGTCTGTTGCTCAGACAGCCAGTGGAAGTTTGTTCCATTATCTGGCTGCCAGGACAGAGACGAGTCTATACACTTGTGTTCCATGCATCTTGAAGGATGACAGGTCAAGATGAGCTGTACTTAAAGCCTGAAGTACCGATCGACTCTTGCCACACGGTAGGAAGGGGCTGGTCCATTCTTGGCAAGCATGAGAGTTTTAAATCTGAAGTGGGCAGCTACCGGAAAACAGTGAAGGGAGCACAGCAATGGTGTGACATAAGTGAAGCTGGGAAGACTGAAGACAAGCGGTGCACCTATAAAAAGCTAGTTCTGTATGTATACACTGGCCACTTCATTAACCACACTCACCTTGTATCCACATTCGCTGTATATATTATCAGCTCCACTGACCATATAGGAGCACTTTGTAGTTCTGCAGGTACAGACTGTAGTCCATCTGTTTCTCTGTATACTTTATTGCACTGTTCTTCAACGGTCAGGACCCCCACAGGACCACCACAGAGCTGGTATTATGTGGGTTGTGGATCATTCTCAGCACTGCAGTGACACTGACGTGGTGGTGGTGTGTTAGTGTGTGTTGTGCTGGTGTGAGTGGATCAGACACAGCAGTGTCCACTCACTGTCCACTCTATTAGACACCCCTACCTTGCTACTCCACCTTGCTGCTCCACCTTGTAGATGTACAGCCAGAGACGATAGCTCATCTGCTGCTGCACAGTGCAGTGTTGGTCTTCTAGTCCTTTATCAGTGGTCACAGGACGCTGCCCACACTCTCTTGGCTTGTTTAAAAACCCCAGCAGCACTGCTGTGTCTGATCCGCTCAATTAAGAATGCATACTGCACTATGGAAATACCAAACACAACATGGCTTAATGTGAGCATGTTGCTTAGGACACACTGCTAAGGATGTGACCGAGGAGGCAGAAAAAGCAAAAGGTCAGCTCCTATGTGGCTTTATTACTAACTAATCAAGCTGAGGTCAGAAATGAAAATAAACATATGCAAAAAAAAAAAAAAGGACCAAAGTCTAAGTATAATGGGTTTTGCTGATGGTTTTGGTCTGGCCAGAGTCCAGATCTAAACCCCACAGACAATATTTAGTCTCACATTAAACATAAAAGCCATCAATGAAGACATCCGTGCCGTAGTGCTGACATCACTGCTGTGATGAAATCAAACCACCAGCATGATATCAGGTCATCTGTCCCTAATGACATAACCCAAACCATACTTTACTATACTTTAGTATACCTGGACATTTTAGGTGGTGCTACATGGTAATACACACGCACGCATGCACACGCACATGCACACACCAGGAACTCCAGACCAACAAAAACTTCCATCTCTGTCTCTTAAACTGTGCTGCAAACTTCTATGAAAGTTGAGGAGTCCCAGGGTCCTCATCGATTACTTCAAAAAGCCCAAGCAAGGTGTTTTGAAGGAAGGAAGAGTGGTCCCAGGATGCAGTGCTGTCAGAGAGTGAGAAAAGCACGGCGGGGTGGACAACATCAGTGGAGCCTGATGTCCAGGGCGCTGTATGAGGACAATCAGAAGCGCGTCTCTGGCCCCCCTCCCTTGCCTATGCACCATGCCACGTGTTGGTGCAGCACCTGTGAGCACAACGGCCTCCATGACCGCTCCCCCCCACCTCCTCCTCCTCCAGCTCCAGCACTACTGATGATGACCCTGTGTCAAACTGCTTTCTCTGACTCACTGACTGAAGGGCTATTGTGGCAATCCACATCTGCTGAACAGTTTGAGCACTGTTAGAATGTGCGAGGCTGCTCTACTTTTGCTCATATTACAGAAAAACCTCTTAGCAAGATTAAGGCAGACGGTGGAAGTGTTCAGACTGTTTTCACTTATTAAACTAGCAGGCTTGTGCTGGGCAGCAAAGTATAAACATGGAAGTATGGAAGCAAGTTAATTATGTGAGTGTGTTCATCAAAGAATTGCGCAGTTGCCCTCCCTGGCCCAATTCTGGGGAGAATTTCCTGTAGACTGGGATTTTAGCCAGTGCTGGTAGACCTGCACGACCGTACGCTTCCATACACCTTCAGATTCAGCTACTTTCTTCATACTATGGTCTTTGGCACACCAAAATGCAGTCACTCCTCACTTCACTGTAGCACCTCTTCTCAATCTATGGATCCTGTCACTCACACCCCGCAGGTATTTATAGCCCCATCACCCTCGTACAGCACCATCTGCAGGAGCCTGAAGTTACTACCACACGCCTATATGCATAATTTTTTTGTCATAACATATATACATAACAAGTTAAACCGTATCCATGTGCTACCTGTAGAAAATGTGTTTTATTTTTCACTTGGTTTTCCACTCCACAAGTCCTGGAACCTTTAACAGAAAACTGGAACTTGGCTTTTTCCATTGGTCATCGGTCCAGGGGTGAGTTTCCTGAAAGTGCTGTTGAACAACTGCCATAGTTAAATGAGACCATCATTTTGAGCATTCTCTCTCTACAGTTTTCACAGTGGTTGTTCAATGACACTTTCGGGAAACAGTCCAGCACTGAATGTTCCAGTTTTCTGTTTTTTGGTTCTAGCTCAAGATTGGTACAAACAGCATCTAATGGCAATCAATATGGTAGACCTGGAGTCTGAAATGATGCAGACCAGTCCACCAGAAACTACATAGACCCCATGTCCTGCAGTGTTATTACATTAGGCTATAGACTATTCCCAACAGCAGTGCAGTCACCCTACATACTCCAACACTGATACAAAACAATAACAACCAATCAGAGTACGGGAATAAACGGCTTTTCTGTGAAGCTGCTTTGAGGTAACGTTAGTTGTAAAAAGTGCTATACAAATAAATATTTATTGGTTGGGTTCACATAAACACACCCACCACTGCAGCACCTTCACTATAATCACTATAAATCATATGTCCACTCACCCAGAGACACAACTTCTGTCCAGAGAAGACAACAAAACTACATTAAAATCAGACAGTTACACCTACAAGGTTACAGATGTGCAAAAAAAACAAAAAACCAAAAACACACACACACACACACACACACACACACACACACACACACACGGCTTACTGTAACAGTGGACAGCCCTCAGTGAACAGACCACAGTAGACATGCTGCAGTGGAAAGGCCGCAGTGGACAGACCGCAGCTTACTGTCACAGTGGACAGACCGCAGTGGACAGAGGACGGCTTACTGTCACAGTGGACAGGCCTCAGTGAACAGACCACAGCGGACAGACCGCAGTGGACAGACCATGGCTTACTGTCATCGTGGACAGCCCTCAATGAACAGACCACAGTAGACAGACCTCAGTAAACAGGCCACAGCGGACAGACCCAATGAGGAAAAAAAAGAAAAGTTACAATAAAGAGCTGATGAGGAAAACGAGGGATAACAAGACCAATCCTAAAAACTCAAACCGTGTCAATGTAGGTAAATGCACACCGCCATGACAGACATCAAACATGTTTATGTAACACGTCTTATCTGTAATAACTAACATGGATACATCTGTGATTATATTTGTGCCACTTCTTGTAGTACCAAATTCAAAAGTAAGGACCACAGTTATTTCCCATTGGTTATTTTCCACTGGCGCCCAAAGTTTTGTCCATGTATGGATGGTGGTGAATAGATTGGTGAAAGAACTACAGGAAATACTGACATACAGAAGTAGCGCCTCTCAGTATGGCATCGGGGTGCCGTGTTTGCTAACGCAACATGCCAGATGTCTCGGCATGGAATTGTAGAAGTTCCTAATGGTGTCCTGAGATAATCCATCCCATGCAGCTTGAATATTCTCACACAGTTGCTGCAGATTGTGCGGTGGGGGTGGAGGGACGTCGGGCCTTATGGACGTGTGACATGTGACCGAGCGTGAAACTTCGTGAATCATTTGCATGTCTCACAATGTCAAACCTACCCACCAAGTTCCATTCCTGTTGATTCCTTCTGGGTGCAACTATTGGTTTGACACTACAGTTATCATACCACAAGCTGCCTTACATATATCACCATATACGCACAATACTAGTTGCAGATTTTTTGTGGGCTTCAAAACTGTCCTGAAATTTCCAGTTTTGAATGTGTTTATGCACCCATCTTACCTGCAGGCATGATACGATGCATGGCCACAGACAGGAAGAAGATGGCATCGCTGTAGTAGGCCCCAGAGCCTGCACTGAAGTGCTTCTGCATGGCCTCCACGATGGGGAACAACTTCTCCGTCAAATCACCTACATCATGGAACACCACCTGGAACAGACAACCAGACCGAAGAACAGCTGATCAACCTGAGATGTTACCTGAAGTGTTCTGCAACACTGCCAGTGCACGATACACATATAGGCACTTTCAGTTCAGAGAATGTGTTCACATGATCCAGATTCAGATCTAGATTCAACCTCGTTCAACACTAAGGTCTTCTGAAGGACCCCGCCAACAGCCTCCTGAACCATGACGTTCCCCTTTAACGTCTCCTCCATTTTAATTGAAAACAAAGGCTTTAAATCTCTACGGAACAAGAAGGCACTTAATCCTGTCCTGCACTGCATGGATTTGGCAGACAGTCGGCAATCACAATCAGATAATGTGGATCTCTCGCTAGATTACACAAAGCAGATTAAGAGAGAGAGAGAGAGAGAGAGAGAGAGAGAGAGAGAGAGAGAGAGA
>JAVGWN010000369.1:0-14609 GCA_034552555.1 Semaprochilodus insignis
CTGTTAACACCATATAGTGTGTTCAGATCTTCTGTCAGAGCTAACAATCTGTCTGTTCTCTTTGCCTGAGCTGAACTGCTGCCCATCCTGTGTGGTCTGATGCTGTTGCTACATCTGCTCTGACTGGGAGCCACTGCTTGCCTTTAACCACCACGGAGCTCCTGGCTGTCCTGCACTGTGGAAGCTTGGCCTGCGTCCTGCTGACCCAGCTATTTAATTACGGACTAATCAGACATTTATTCCTCTACCTTACAAACACTGAATGCTCCTTCTTTTGCTTGTCTTGTTATCTGGTGTTGACCCGAGGAGGATGGGTTCCCCTTTTGAGTCTTGGTTCNTAAAGCTGCTTTGTGACATCATCTGTTGTAAAAGGCGCACATAACTGTGTACAGTAACTCAGTAAGTGTAATGTGTTAGTGTACTGTAAGTAGCGTGTTGGTGCACAGTAACTCAGTAAGTGTAATGCGTTAGTGTACTGTAAATAGCGTGTTGGTGCGCAGTGACTCAGTAAGTGTGATGCGTTAGTGTGCTGTAAGTAGCGTGTTGGTGCACAGTGACTCCGTGAGTGTGATGCGTTAGTGTGCTGTAAGTAGCATGTTGGTGTACAGTGACTCAGTGAGTGTGATGCGTTAGTGTACTGTAAGTAGCGCGTTGGTGTACAGTGACTCAGTAAGTGTAATGCATTAGTGTACTGTAAGAAGNGAGTGTGATGCGTTAGTGTGCTGTAAGTAGCATGTTGGTGTACAGTGACTCAGTGAGTGTGATGCGTTAGTGTACTGTAAGTAGCGCGTTGGTGTACAGTAACTCAGTAAGTGTAATGTGTTAGTGTGCTGTAAGTAGTGTTTACTTCGTTCACCACTGCCTGAAATGTGGAACTGCTGTAGGATTGATTGTCTTCAAGAGAGTTCCTGAACTGATTTGTGTTGATCTCTATAAAATTCATAAGTTGGTTTATTACATCTTATGACATTCAATTCAGATCAGTCTGTAAAGGTTCCCGCTTGGCCCTCCTGGACCTCGTTGCCTTTTCCTGTGAATTTTGCCTGATTTTTTCAGTGGCTTTAATCGGTATGTGCAGTAATATTTGCACAGTGGTGGAATCTGCTCTACTGCAGACTAACAGCTTATGGATGGCATGGAATATTCCATTGCTTTAACAGCAAGATGCAATAAAGTATTGCCAACACCTTTGCTTTAGCTGATTCATATACGGTACCAGTTTAGACACCCCAAACTACATGGATGTTGTTGGTGATCTTAAAGACTCTACAGTCTTACACTTAACAGCTCCAACTGATGAGAGTCTGAAACAGTCCATACCCTGATATACCACATATACTCTTGATGTACCACAGTATGATATTTCTCCATATCTCCACTTCTAATATATATTTAGTGGTGTAAAAACTTTGATCTCTTTTTCTGCCCAGTGTAAAAGCTCTAGTCCTCCTTTCAGTTTAGTGAATATTCATGATGGACAGACCAATAGAATTGCTCCAAAACTGCTTAGAAATAAACCTTGTTCTATCAGCCTCCACTGCAGGTTAAGAAAGCTGTTTCATCCTTCTGTAAAGTTCCATTCTGGAGGTTGTTTAAGGTGGACTGAATAATTCCATGGGTGCTATTTTATAGTTCGATGTCTTCACTTTTATTCTAAAGCAAAACATTAAGATAAACATACGGAGAACCTGCTATGAGTAGCCGTGTCTAAGCTTTTGACTGGTAGTGTGTACATAAATAATAAACTGCACTCGAATGTATTGTAGTTTTCCCATTTTCTATACTGAGTGTTCAATAGTTTATAGCTTCTCTCACCTGTACTTAGTTAGTATCCAGTTTTATCAGTTGGTCTTGATCATTGTTTAGCACAGTACAACAGTTTCAATAGCCAGTACACATCAAACTGGAACTGTCCCCCGTTTTTATTTCATACATGATAACATTGCAGATTTTAATGATATATTGGTTTTCATTACAGAAGTCTGGTTACCTTACTGCAAAGTGTACTGCACTTTAATGAAGTCTGTTTTGATAACTACCTTGTTCCCTTGGGTCAGTTTTACTCCTTCATATAAGTGTTTTTCTTTTATTTTGCTCTGTTTCAGGTCTGGACTGCTTNTCATCCTTCTGTAAAGTTCCATTCTGGAGGTGTTTAAGGTGGACTGTATAATTCCATGAGTGCTATTTTATAGTTTGAGGTCTTCACTTATATTCTAAAGTGAAACATTAAGATAAGCATAAGGAGAACCTTCTATTAGTAGCCGTGTCTAAACCTTTGACTGGTACTGTACAAGTTTAAGTAAGCACTTAAAAGGCTTTACCAGGACAATAACTGCAGTGATTAATATGTTTCTGTGGCCTACAATTTTAGCAGCCTTGCTGATGCAGTGTGTCGCTTCTCGTTACTCTGAAGGCAGTGTGATGATCTGGGGTTACTTCAGTTAGTCAGGTCAAGGCTCAGTCACGTTATGTAGCATTAAAATAAAGTCAGCTGACCACCTAAAGGTACTGGATGACCAGGATTATCAGATCTATGTTTTTTTTTCCTTCATAGTACAAGCATATTCCAGGACACCGATACCAGGATTCATCAGGCTCAGACTGTGAAAGAGTGAAGGTGAGGAATCATCCTTCATACACATGAATTATAAACCTACATGGGGCGATTAGTGATGATTGAGCTCAGATATATAACAATATATCCCAGGATTGGACTGAAATAGACAGACTACATCAGCGTTAGCTGTTGCCATCCAGGGCTTGATGTTGTTGCTCCAAATGGTAAGCCAGCTCATATATTGGTAGGGTGGCCACATTCATAACCCCAAAAAGGAGGACATTTCGCCCCCAAAAGGAGGACATCATAAAGGGTGGGGGGTGGGGAGGGGACATCATAACCTAACCTATGTAACACATAAATGATTGCTTTACTCACCTAATAGGGTGGAATGGATGACATTCGTGAGCCAGACAGGAGCTTACCAATTGACTACCATTTAGAGGGCTGACCTGCGGTTAGCCGGTAGGCGAGCAATGTCACATCACCTTGTTAAACCAATAAAATGCAAGGCATGTCTTTAGACACAGACGTGGGCCAATGGCACACATAATATTGTTGGCGAGTGAGCATTTTATATAGTTCATCCGGAATAGAGGACTAATAGGCTTGGACCGGGAGTTGAAAAACCGGATGGTCCAGCCTAAAACCGGACGTGCGGCCACCCTATATATATCTAAAGTCACTGATATTCCTGCTGAAGATGATTGCTATACTACATATACAAAACTGTGTCAACAATATTTCATTCATCTTCGAAGCCGCTTATCCTTCTGGGTTGCAGGGAATGCTGGAGCCTATCCCAGTGCTCATTGGAAACATCGGAAATACCCTGAACAGGCTGCCATCCATAGCAGGTGTCAACAATAATCTAAGATTTAAAAAAAATGAAGCCTGATAGAAAAATGTGCATACTTTTAACGTTGGTTGGCTAGCTTGCTAACATTAGCTTGGCATGTGTGCAATCATGAAACCTGCATACCAGTCTATGAAAGGACACGTATACGGTATGCACAGCCTGTTTGTAACAGCTTGGAGGAAGCACTCTGGAGACGGTTAATATGCACATCCAGTCTTCGTAGTCCGGTGTCTGGACCCCTGTCCTTTCCTATTCATCTGCAGGTGGACATTCGGGGAATGAAGTGATGAGGGGCTTAGGGTGAAAAGGAAAGCGCTGAAGGACCTGTGTTTGTCTCATTACAGAGTAATTGCTATTGGAAGAGTGTGGGCACGCAATGCTACAGCGTCACAAGAACCTGAAGCAGTTTCCATGAAGAGCACGTGCCAGAATCCCAATTAAGTTTACTTGCATCTCCCTGCTGGACTGAAACGCGGACATGCTAGCAATGCTAAACTACTGCTTTTATTAAAACAGTGAAATGTAATGAGTTAGCACCTACATGTTGTCTCCAGCTCTGCTTATAATCAGCACGTATGCCCAAATGATTGCTCCGTCTTTTTATACGCAGGGACCATACAGCGTGGCAGGATTTGAGGGCTCGTTAGCATTGTTAGCATCATGCTCCCTGACCAGCTGTTGCTTCTTTTGAAAAATGGCTGGACAACTTTTGACTGTTAATTCTAGCTATAGAGACTTGAGGCCAAATTCATGAAACACATTGCTGGATGTAGCGTGACCGTAAGAGCAAACAGCCGCCTTTTTACTGCCTGTATGATGTGGAGTGTGGCTGTGCGTATCCTTAATTTAAATATGAAGGCAACGGTTCATAACACGACACTGTTTGGACTGAACATCCCAAGCCGACTTTCTGACTGTCGTTGTGGGAGTACAGAGAGGGAGAATGGCCGCTTCCTCCTGGGCCAAATAAACAAAGACTAATCTGACATGTGGAGAGTCTAATTTTACACTCATCATCAAAAGAAGGACCCAGCACCCAAAAAAAAAAGCACCCAGAAGGAAGTGTGGGATTGCAGTGCTGTTGGGAAGGAAGATAAAGGTTACCAGGAACAACAACGGATACGTTGGTCGTCTCCACCTAGACAAAAGCGGGACTCATCACTGAAGATGACACGCTACCATTCTGAGTCACTCCATGACAGTCTGGTACGACACCATTGCAGTCTTTGGTGACGGTGACGTGTTAAGGGCAGTTGTCGTAACGGTCTGTGTGCATGTAGTCCTGTGTTGTGCAGCTGTCTGCCAATGGAGGCATCATTGCTTGCTGAATGTCCACAATCGTGGCTGTTGGGCCCGTCCTTGCTTATATCACATGCACGGCCGAGCGTGAAACTTCTGTCATTAGTATGTCTCACAATGTCATACCTACCCACCAAATTTCATTCTGATTGGTTGATTTCTTCTGTGTGCAGATATCTTTAGATGATGAGTGTATCACTCGAGTTCAAAGTGATTTTTTGCAAGCAGTTTTAACTGCCAAAGGGAACCTATTATGCTTTTCTGGTTTTCTCTCTTTCCTTTTGTGTGTTATGGAGCTTTTTGTACATGTAACCGGTCGGCAGGGTTATAAAGCCCAAAGTACACGTCAGAAGGAGAAACTCTCTCCCACAGTAACCAGTTTCCTCAGCTGCCTGAAACGCCTCGTTGTAATTCCAGCCCTTTTCACAGTTACAAGGTGATGTCCTCTCGTAACTCAGTCCTTAATGCCCACCTACCAGCAAGCTTGGCATGCCTGCATCTGACACACAGAGAGCTAAAACAGTAAAAACTGACCACTCTGAAATGCCTTGCTCCAGTCGAGCTTGTGAAGGTGGACTTGTTCTTCCGAACTTTCAGGATAGGACTCTGGATCAAACTGATGTCATTGTAAGAACAGTCACAGGGTAGGGGCAGAACCTGCAGCAGGATATCCCTCAGAAAAGACTGGGCAAGCTGACCAATCAGAGCACACTGAGCTCATCAGGAGGTGGGGCTTAAAGACAGCATTTCAGACAAAGGATGAATATAGACATACCTTGCCTGAGTTCCTCTCAAGGTTTCTTCCTCTTACTCCAAGCTAGTTTTTCCTTGCCACTGTGATTGGAGGCTTGGACCCGGATTCCCTTGCTTTCGTCTATACGTGTCTCCTTTTTTTTCCTTTCGTTTCTTTTTATTCTTTTAAGCCTTCCATAAACTGCCTTTAGGTAAAGCTGCTTTCAGACAACATTAGTTGTAAAAAGCGCTATGCACATCAATGTTGACTGATTGATTGATTGAGAAAAATATTGTTTTTTGGGAAAACCGAAGCATGTAAATCTATTCTAGTAGACCCCAAAAATAAAATTATGAACATTGAAAAAGCTTTTATTAATGTTGTTCAATTTACAATCTGTTTTACAAAGAATTGAATTTATGGATGTCAAGGCCCCTGCTTCCTATCACCTCCCACCCACATAAAGAGATATCAGTTCTTGACTGAGAACACTTTTATGTTGAACCACTCATTTTTATCTTTAATGACTGAATTAAACAGACATTTTGAAAAATCAGTTTGAAATTCTCCATTAATCAGGAATGAAACAGAAACTCAGGTACCAGTAATAAAAGTTTACAAACTAAACGGTGTGATAAAACTGCATTAGCTGAGGCCCAGATAATGAATAGATGGCCACCTCCTTCAGGCTGTGTCTGTGTGCTTTGGCAGTCCAGCAACCCATACATATAACAATATTTTTATTCCTCTTGCAGCTGTGAGCAGACACTGCCAAGCTTTTACAGTGCCAAAGTGCATGATTAATGCAGTCAACAAAAGCTGTACGGCAGCCGGCCAAAGACGTTCACGCTCTCGCCGTGCTGAGAATGCCACAGAAGGAGACGTAGAGCAATACCTCTTAATTCCCATGAGCGCGTGTGTTGTGAGTCTACCTTTGCAATTCATAAAAACACGGTTTCGCCTTTTCACCACGGTATGTATTGTATTTTTAATGAATTGCACTCATTTGCATTCTCAACCCATCCATTGGAACAGTTTCACAGGGCTGCATGTAAACACAGGTAGCACTAGGAAAGCAGCACTAGGAAGTTAAAATATGCTTACTACTTCCATAAAGCAGTAAGCGGAACAATTAGTCATTTTAACTGTGAGCATTTAAGGCTCAGTTTCTGAAGAGTACAGATAATTCTTTTAAACCACGTCACTTCAGATGTCCCACAAGAGGGCGCTATTAGCACGTAATTAGCAAGTAATTTTTTGTGCATCCTTGCAAAGGCAGGAAACCCCCACCACCAGGTATGCATGTATGACGGCAGAAGCACATTTCAAAACTGAACTGGAAACAAAAGAGTGCAATACATAAAAGTAAAGTTCAATGTTTTTTAATACACAATTTTGAATGTAAATGCAAATAATCCCACCTGTGAGTCACCTGTGACTGAAACATACCTAATAGCATGCAATACCTCCACGAGCACCAATAACAGCTGTGTTTTGATTTGGCATGAACTGGACAAGTTTCTGGATGTAGGTCACATCAATGTTCAGCCACTCTTACGTCAAAGAATTGGTCAGTTAGGCCAGATTTGGTGGACGCCTTCCCTGGCGTTTTACTGGTTGTTCCAGGTAGTCCCACAGATTTCCAAGAGGACTCAAATCTGCTGATTTTGCGGCCAGTCCAGACGTATGAATGCTCCTGAATGTTCATCATAACGATTAGTCACATTTGCGGCTCTGTGAACGTGAGAATTATTATCTTGGAATACCGGGATAGGAATATTGTGTTTCTCGCTAAGATGATGAGCTAAAGGCAAAACCTGGTTGTCCAGCAGCTCAGTGTAGGCACTGTGGTTCTAATTTACAATGAAGTTGAGATATGGTCCAGATATAACCAGATGTGACTCGCTGGAGCACGCTGGTTGGTCGAGCACCTGATATGGCCCTGACAAGACTCGGTGACATGACACAGTAGGCCTCCCTGCTGACATTTCAGATACTTGGCATAGCCTCAAAGCCAGCTTCTGGAGCCGGTTTGGTGAGGGTATGTGGCTTCCGCTCGTTAAAGACAAACAGGATCGTAGAAAGTGTCAAAATGGAGAGAAACTGGGCCCACTCACCACTGAGAGAAGATGGTGGGGATTGCCTTCGGGGAGTTTCCAGTGGCGGTCTGTAATAGCATAGGGCAAATGCAGCAAAGCATAGGCAGCAAAGCTGGGAAAACTCCAGCAGCGGTTGCGGCTCTCTTGCCTGGGGGAGGCTTTAGGGCGGGGAGAAGAGATGGGGGCAATTAGTGTATATGAGTTTGCAGCTCGTGATAATGGAGCAAGAGGAAGGGATGATGTGTCCCGCTGCCTGTGAGTGAATTGCAGGAGAGTCACTGATGGGTGCACTACGCAAGACAACCGAGGCCAGCAGGGAAACGGAGCCACCTGGAAAGATTGGTTGCTTTGCATAGAATGCAGAATGAAAGACATAAACTCACTGTACTCATCAACATGGGCTCGTCAGTATCTCTACTCTGACCTGGTGTGGTCACAGAGAGGCATGTGGTGACCCAGGTCAGTCACCGGCAGCTGGGTCCCCCTGAAAGGGGGAAATCAACTCCCGGTCGTCTTGGGGGATCTGAGGCAAGTGCACGAGTTCTGGCTGACACCTAAATGGGATGCATGCATACTCGGCTAGGTTCGGCCATGTGACTGTAGCTAGTCTCTTGATGGGGCCCTACCAGGAGTAGCTGTCGGCTAGCCTGAGGCCTCTGTATTTTGTTTTCTGTGCTGAGTTTCCAGTAAAGCTAGATAATGGAGCAGAGCAGCATGCTAAAATATTAATACTAGTGCTAAAAACAAAGTTACAACTTTCTCCCTCTAAACCTGTGACTGAAGGTCCTTGAACAAGGCCACAAGGCAGAGTCACTGAAGTTTCTGTAGGGCCTTCACAGCTGGAGCCTCTGAAAGTCTTTAGGCACTAAGACTCTCTCTCCTTTGGCACCTATCGCTCACCCATACCTGTTGGCCACTAAAGCTGGAGCAGTCATACAGTCATTAGCATCCGCCCTGGCAAGATTAACTTCATATTCCCATCTTTCATTATTCAATTATTCAATAAACTTGCTTTTAATAATGTAATTGTTCTGCTTTGATAGTCAAGATCCAGAGGTGATGGGATGGATTATCACAGAACCCCATTAGGAAACTCTACAACTCTATGCCAAGACATCTAGCATGCTACGTTAGCAAAAATTACGGCCCAACGCCATACTGACACTACTTCTGTATGTGTAGCTCAGTAAATATTGATCATATCAGTCTAAATGTATCATCATTTATTGTTCCTGGTAACCTTTATCTTCCTTCCCAATAGACCTGCAATCCCACACTTCCTTCTGGGTGCAGTTATTCTCTTGACGATGAGTGTACTTTTTTCTGGTGTCGTCAGAAAAAGGCTAATCGCTCACAGCCAGACTTTAAAGCAGATTAGCTCCAACAAAAGGAGTGATTACTTTGCCTTATGACTGATTTTCAGCTTTCTCCACACGTTGTGTAGTAAAACGATGCAGGTGGAAGGAGCAACGAGGGAGCTGAATGCGTAAAAAAGCTTAGTGAGTGAAGCGAGGAACATTATATTGCTAAGTCTCTCATTTTGCAGCTTTTTCATGAAGTGATTTTGTTTTCAGTAAAAAAAAACCAAAAAAAACAATCAGACATAAAAGAAATGTTTACACTCCAAAACTTTCTCATTATCAGCCTATTTATTTATTTATTTATTTATTTATTGCATATTTGCATTTATAGCAACTTTCATTCTTTTCAGGTGATTTGCTTGAATTTTTTCTTAATTAAATCTGCAGACACGCCTCCAAAGTTCAGTTCTCCGACGACTCATGATGACTCATTATCCCGTAAGTGCTGTCTATTCTGCTTGGAGAATTCAGAATTAAAGGAAGCACCTAAATGATGTATTTCATGTTCAAATGATCTTTTAACCCACAGCACTGCTGGAGGCATTCTCTCGTTTCTCATTCCATTAGCATCCGCCCCGGCAAGATTAACTTCAACACATCTTTCATGTTCACTTCAGTAGGTCTAGTGTCTGCTACGTACATACACGTACATCAGATAGCATGTAAGCTAATATATGTGTTTATATGCATCAATGTAAAGCTCAGAAATATGGGGCTACACATGACCTGTTTGCTAATTCCACTTGGTGAATGGCTAGCGACGCCATGCTATCTAGATTAGAAAGCGACGTGATGTACAGAGTGTGGTGGGGAACAGAGTAAAGCCTGCAGTGTATCCCGGAAAACGAGGACAAACGCTTCTATGATAATGCTAGTTTCTAGTGGCACTCAGTGGTATTCCAGTAGCATGTACGCAAGTAGATGCAACAAGCAGATGATTCTATTGAATAAAAATAAACAAACAATATGTATTTTTTAGCTTCCAGAAATGATTAGCTAGATAGCAAACATATATCAGTCTTCATCTGTCTTGATCATATCGGCACCCCACTGACGGTTTACCACTGTTGGTCCATCCTTGGTCTACCCTGGCCTTATCGCTGTACCTTACTGACTCAACAGCCATGTCTGTGGACGTTCAGTGAGCAGTGATGCCCTCCATGAGTCATCCTGCTAGTGGCAGCACCACTGGCAGACGGCTGCACCACACAGGACTACATGCACGCAGAATGTTGCGACGACTGTCCTTAACACCACATGAACATCACCAAAGACTGCAATGGTGTCGTGCCAGACTGTCATGGAGTGACTCAGAATAGCAGAGGGTCATCTTCAGTGATGAGTCCCGCTTTAGTCTTGGTGGAGACGACCAACGAATCCACCACCATGGTCAAGCGCCATCATCAGACCTATACCCGACTGAACATGTCTGAGGTGCTATTGGACACGCTATCAACACTCCACCACAGGAACTGCATGAGAATATTCAAGCTGCATGTGATGGATTATCACAGGACACCATTAGGAACCTCTACAACTCCATACCGAGACGTCTGGTATGTTGTGTTAGCAAACATGGCAGCCCGACACCAAACTGAGAGACACTACTTCTGTATGTGTAGCTCAATAAATATTGCCCATATCAGTCTAAATGTATCATCATTTATTGTTCCTGGTAGCCGTTATCTTCATTCCCAATAGCACTGCAATCCCACACTTCCTTCGCTGTGCAGCTATTCTTTTGATGAGGGGTGTAAAATGATTTAGTTGAAAATGTTGTTGATTACTACACAAGTTTATAAAGGATAATGAACATCGGAAAGAAGAACAAATAAGTACATTTAACAGCGAGTGGAAAACAGCCAATGAAAAGTGTGATTTTGTCTTAGCCTCTGCTTTACTGCTGGCAGGGTTCCCAAAAAACACTGAGCAAACACTAGTGTACTGCCAGCTTTGCCTTTAGTGTGCCAACAGTGGTCCTCCATCCTCTTGCTATCAGGGTAGGATAGGCCCCTCTGATAGAGTGTGTAGATTTCCCTTTTCCCATCAAATCAATTCTATAAGAATTCAGACCAAAAGCAGTAGATTCAGCGCTTGCCTGACTTTAACTGGCTTTCCAAGCTTCTTGCAGGTTACAGGTGATACATAATCTTGAAGCACGCTGTCACCAGGATTCGGCGGACGGCCCAATTTACCCTTGGATCAGCCTGTGCCTGGAGAAGAACTCTCTGTAAATTGAAGCGAGCCCTGCAACTTCTACACTTGCCCACTCCTCATTTAAAATCAAATTGGGTGACCCACAATGCCAACCCTTTCAGCTGCCACCGCTGGCCACGAGTCAAGAACCCATTTCCTGTCGGCATTTGCTCTTGTCCCAGCGCATCTCCGCAACAGCTTTTGAGTCAACCAAAAGAAGCGTGGCTGACGTGTTGATCAGCACGCATGGCGTAGCATGCCAATGCTTAAGAAGCCTGACCTGGACCGTTCCCTATTAGCTCAGCTTCACGCACCTGCTCAGTGAGGAAGGCTAGCATGCAGAGACCCTCCTTCAATTGCTAGTGCTAAGCACTGTTAGGCTAGCATGCCTCCTCCTTCTTGACGTCTATCATGGTTGATTTTAGTGTTTTCAAGTCCTTTCTCCTCTCAGAATGAAGCACAAACTCGTATGGCCACCTGCTGGGCTGATAAAGTGGCGGTCAGTACTTCTGATTAAGGACCAGAGTGTGCAAAGGTAGGACAAGCCACAGGAATGTAATTGCCCCTCTCGGTTGAAAGCTCGACTACTTTGAAATGCCACGCTTGTTAAGAGGCTTGAGAAAATCGAGCCACCATCTATTTAGCTTCATTTACCTCGAGGCTTATGATAGCACGGAAAACTCATGTAAGTGCCAAGTGATGAAGCTGTAATTTTGTACTACTTGCAAATGGACTCAGGTACTTTAATCCTTGGTTGTTTTTTCCAGGTAGCCATTAAACGAATGCCTCCTTTTATCTACACTCAGTGCCCATTTTATCAGCTCCACAGACCATACAGGAACACTCTGTAGTTCCACAGTTACAGACTGTAGTCCATCTGTTTCTCTGTATACTTTATTACCCTGTTCTTCAGTGGTCAGGACCCCCACAGGACCACCACAGAGCAGGTATTATGTGGGTGGTGGATCCTTCTCAGCACTGCAGTGGTGGTGGTGTGTTAGTGTGTGTTGTGCTGGTGTGAGTTGATCAGACAAAGCAGTGCTGCTGGACACCTTACTGTCCACTGGTGGACTGAGAATCGTCCACCAACCAAAACTATCCAGCTAACAGCGTCCTATGGGCAGCATCCTGTGGGCAGTGTCCTGTGGGCAGCGTCCTGTGGGCAACGTCCTGTGGGCAGCGTCCTGTGACCACTGATGAAGCACTAGAGGATGACCAACACACACTGTGCAGCAGTAGATGAGCTATCGTCTCTGAATGTACATCTACAAGGTGGACCAGCAAGGTAGTAGTGTCTAATAGAGTGGACAGTGAGTGGACACAGTGTTTAAACACTCCAGAGCAACACACACTAACACCACCAGTGTTACTGTAGTACTGAGAATGATCCACCACCCAAAATATCAGAGTCCTAGGGCTATTATAATTACAGCCTTTACCAAGAGCTCTTAGCTCATTCTAGCACATGACTGATTGGTTAATGGTAGAGTGAGTATTACACTGAGCACTCCAGTTAGCTTGATTTACCTTGAGGCCTTTGATAGCATGGAAACTTCCTGTAAGTGCAAACTGATGAAGCTGTAATTTTGTACTACATGTAAATGGATTCAGGAAACTGGGCCCTAATTAGCTGGAACAGTGAAACACCTGAACATGCAGGGCAGGAAAGAGTTATTCGTCTGTTTGTATAGGAGTTGTTTTGGTGAAAGATTTAGTTGTAAGGTATTAATAAAGACTTAGATGTTGTTAGATGCTATTATAGACTTAATAAATAGGTCATTTATTTGGGTTTATTACTCTTTTACAATTGTTGAGTCATGTTAAGCAACAAACACTTCAAAAAAATAGGACAGGTCTTATCGCTGTACCTGACTGACCCAACAGCCACAACTGCAGACATTCAACGAGCAGTGATGCCCTCCATGAGTCGTCCTGTTAGTGCCAGCACCATTGGCAGACGGCTGCACAACGTGTGACTACATGCACACAGACCGTTACCACGACTGTCCTTAATACCACGTCAACGTCACCAAAGACTGCAATGGTGTCGTGTCAGACTGTTATGGAGTGACTCAGAATGGCAGCAGGTCATCTTCAGTGACGAGTCCCGCTTTCGTCTTTTTGTCTTTTGTGAAATGGATTCTGACTGGATCTCTAACCGATATTCTAACATATGGAAGAACAATTCTCCCATAGTTCAGTCATGAAAAGGAAATGGTTAAGTTTGTCTTCTGTTAGAATTTCAACAGGTGGTTTAGGAAAATAATCCATACAGCAAAACGTATTTACTAAACAAATTCATAAAGGATAAGGAACTTAAGAAAGAAGGAAAAATGAGTAAATTGAACTGTGAGTTGAAAACAAGCAATGAAAAGTGGCACTTTGTCTAGAACTCTGCTTAACCACTGGCGAGGCACCCAAATAAAGCTGAACAAAGCATAAATGAACCGTCAGCTTTGCCATTAGTGAGCCAACAGCAGGTTTTTCCAGCTATCAGGGCCTGGGCAGGTGTGAGAGGGAGAGTTTATGACTTCAGGGCTGTAGGATTCAGGGATGGGCCAGGTTCAGGGAATGACTAGCCCCCACTCAAAGATACGGTTGTCCTATGTGGTTAAGATTGCACAGAAGGATCATTTCTTTTGCTTCAGTGGTTTGAGGGGCAAAGTCAAGTCCAGTCAAAGTCAAGTAAAGTCAAGTCACGTCAAGTCAAGTCAAGGCAAGTCAAAGTTAAGCCAAAGTCAAGTCCAAGGACATGGACAAAGTCAAGTCCAAGTCAAGTCAAGGCCAGTCAAAATCAAGTCAAAGTCAAGCCAAAGTTCTAGTCCAAGTCCAATTCCAAGTCAAGCCAAAGTCAAGTCAATTCAAAGTCAAGTCAAGAGTAAGCAGAGGAAACCTCTGTAAGAACAAAGAATCAAAACGGGAACCCATCCTCCTCAGGTCGACACCAGATAGCAAGACAGGGATATGAATATACAGTTTAATGCAATATTAAATAGAATAAAAAAAGCCTGCAGTGTGTGCCGGAAAACGAGGACAAACGCTTCTATGATAATGCTAGTTTCTAGTGGCGCTCAGTGGTATTCCAGTAGCATGTACGCAAGTAGATGCAACAAGCAGATGATTCTATTGATTGAAAATAAACAAACAATATGTATTTTTTAGCTTCCAGAAATGATTAGCTAGATAGCAAACATATATCAATCTTCATCTGTCTTGATCATATCGGCACCCCACTGACGGTTTACCACTGTTGGTCCATCCTTGGTCTACCCTGGCCTTATCGCTGTACCTTACTGACTCAACAGCCATGTCTGTGGACGTTCAGTGAGCAGTGATGCCCTCCATGAGTCATCCTGCTAGTGGCAGCACCACTTGCAGACGGCTGCACCACACAGGACTACACACGCGCAGAACATTGCGACGACTGTCCTTAACACCACATGAACATCACGAAAGATTGCAATGGTGTCGTGCCAGACTGTCATGGAGTGACTCAGAATAGCAG
>JAVGWN010000370.1:0-14603 GCA_034552555.1 Semaprochilodus insignis
TATCATATATGCCATATATACAGTCAATGTGTGTATATATACCATATATATAATCATAGTTCAACTCTCATTCGACTCTCACTCATGCAGTTCATGGGTTCTTGTTGGAGGTTCTTAAAGCGAACTGGAGCTCCACTTTGCTGTTGCTTTAAAAGTCATTTTGAATGGACCAACAGAAATGGCCCAAAATGACTTTGACAAGTCTGGTTCCACTGACTGACATTAAAAGTAAAGCAGGTTTTGTAGAGTTATCGTTTTGGAGATACAAGGTTTTGTTCCCATTACAAAAGGCCAGAATTCATAACATCATTGCCTCATGTAATTAACCTGAAAACGCTGTTGAATAGAAAACAAGGTCTAATTTGACATAAACACCTACACAATAAACACAAAGCCTGGGACTCCGCGGGCCAATTTCCTCCAACACCTCTCACTACTTTTACAGCAGCGAGTGAAAGACCCCAGGCCTGAAGTCAAAGTGTAGCTGCTAATGGCAGGTTTGGTAAGTGATGAGGGGGTGTTGAGAGAAGCACACATAGCTCAGGCTGCGGTGAGGACCGAGAGGAAGACGCCATAACCTCAGGACAAAAGCCAACGAGCCGCTGGAGGACATCAAAACTTCCTGGAAGTCTCAGACTGAGTCTCATTAACACCTCCGGTTTCATATCTGCTGCAGACCTCCAGAGCAGATGAGAGTGTTTTGCGGTGGAATGGGTTATGGAACGTGGTGATAGAGGGAGGATCACACCTCCGTCACCACTCTACATGGGCCTAAATCTGTTTTTACCATTTCCCCTTTACAGTCTGAATGAACACATGCAACATCAAACATGAGGCCTGGGTGGTACGATTTAAATCATTCAAATATCCACCCATCATCAAAAGAATAGCTGCACCCAGAAGGAGGTGTGGGATTGCAGTGCTGTTGGGAAGGAAGATAAAGGTTNTGCTAACCCAACATGCCAGACGTCTCGGCATGGAGTTGTAGATGATTCATTGGTCGTCTCCACCAAGACAAAAGCGGGACTCGTCACTGAAGATGACCCGCTGCCATTCTGAGTCACTCCATGACAGTCTGGCACGACACCATTGCAGTACACTGAAGGACAGTGGTCGTAACGGTCTGCGTGTATGTAGTCCTGCGTGGTGCAGCCGTCTGCCAATGGTGCTGGCACTAACAGGATGATTCATGGACATCACTGCTTGCTGAATGTCCTCAATCGTGGCTGTTGGGTCAGTCAAGTAAAGCAATAAGACCCGTCCTTGCTTACGTCACATGCGCATTCGAGTGTGAAGCTTGAATCATTTGCATGTCTCACAATGTCAAACCTACCCACCAAGTTTTATTCCTGTCGGTTGATTCCTTCTGGGTGCATCCGTATGGCATCCATGTTGTTAGTGTCATAATCATGAATCCAATGCTGGTCTATGCTGGTTCATGCTGGTCTGGTGCTGGTTTAGTTGGATGGTCATGCAGGTTGACCAGTGTACCAGCATCCAAAACACAACGTATGCTGGTCTATGCTAGTGGCACAATGTGCTCTTTGCAATGAGCCCTGGATCACGTTGCTAGCTTTCAGGGAACCTGAGATACAGATCCTGAAACCACCAGGCTCCTCACCTGTTGTCTTCTCTGGTGCATCCATGTTGTTAGTGTCATAATCATGTGATCGGCAACTAGACATACAGTTTAAAGTTTAGTTTAAAGTTGACTAGTCTGTGCAACCCTTGTAACTGTCCTCAAATCATCATTACAATGAACAGAATGGAGGACAACAAGCTAAAAGCTACAGTTAGCAGGGTAGTTACCAGGCTTAGCTTAGTTCAGCCTCTGTTCTCTGGCTGAAAGGCTAAAAGCTTGTCTGTGGTGTGCCAAATAATACCAGAATTGCTGTTTTCTGAAGGATTTCAAACAACAACCAAGATACGAGCAACACCAATACTCGCTTGGTTATATATATTAGCCTATATCAGTGGCTAGGCTAGCGTTCAGGACACCTCAGGGATTCTCGGTGGTTGTATGATGTTTTTGTGTTATATATGTCGGGTTTATGCTGGTTTATGTTCGTCTGGTGCTGATTTAGTTGGTCACCCAGCATGGTCATGCAGGTTGACCAGCATACCAGCAACCAAAACGCAACCTATGGTGGTTTTGCTGGTGATCAGACCATGCTAGTCTATGCTAGTCAGCAGATGCCCTGACTTTGGTTCACTGCTATAGATAACAGTGTGCTACACAGTTTCCGAAACCTCATAACTGGGTCTATTTGATGTTACTCAACAACACGACAAAGAGTGTAATGATTTAGCTGTGCTAATTGTTGTGGTTCATGCTTCCATTACTTGTTAGCGACATTAGCCTCGTAGCTCCAGTGTAAAACTAAAGAAGCAGGCTTCAAACATGTCTTGGCTGATCAGCTCATTTTTGGGCTATATCACTCCAGACCTATCAAGTGCCATGCCATCAGTTTGTTTCTTAATTTTATGATCTCAGATCAGATCTTGCTCCAGATAAAAGTGCTTCAGGTCAGGATTCGATGGCACAAAAGCCAGGAGATCAAACTCGTGAGCTCTCCGTTCAAGTAACCGAGTTCTTGGCATGTTCCATGGAAAATGCAGACTTAAATGGAGATGAGATTCGCACAGCAGGTGAATCCAAAGACCTCAGAGCGTGAGTCATTGACCGTAATAGCAGTACAGCGCTCGGCACTTTACCTCTGTTCTTCCCGAGTGATTCGCAACATTATAAGTCTTTCTGAATAGTTATCCACTTCAAACGAAGAGCTCCATGCCAACTTTCCACTTTGCTTGGTCTTGTGTGGTTGGAGCAGACAAAGGAAAGCCTGAGGGAGGGTAATCCCTGTGTGGTAAATTAAAACGCAGAGGATATTACTGAATTAATAGACTTGTAGTTTATGTATATATTAAACAAGAACAAGTACCAAATACATGTATCCATTGCCTCATCATTCCTGAATATTCCAAGCGACAACCAAGTTGGAACCTTCTAAACTATGTTTTCTGGGTAGCCCACACAATGGCAGCCTTAGACAGCTGCTATGACTGTTAGCTTCATGCTCCAACCTAAAACCATCATTAGAGCTGCATATAAAATCACGGCATACAGCATTTAGTGTTTTTAGCTAAGCTAACCACCATCCGAACGCAGGTGGCACCTTCAGTACACACTCCTGTCTCTGGCCGGACCATTTCCAGGCGCCTTATCAGAAGGAAATCTGCTGTCATGGCGTCCATTGCGTGTCCTGCCATTGTTTGTCCTGCAGTGGTGTCATGAACGAGAAACCTGGACTGTGGTTGGGTTTGAGTACGGAGGCCTCGTGGTGAGCGCTTCAATCCTGTGTTTGCTGTGGAGCGACACACTGCCCCAACTGCTGGTGTGATGATCAGTACAAAGACGGATCAAATAAGCTGGGAAAAGAGGAAACAGCGGTTATGAGCTTCTCCTCCATGTTTACCACCACACTGCTGAGAACTGGAACCAAACGCTGACAGGAGCTGAAAGTTCAGAGAGCAGAAGCTGGGATGACCTTGGACCCCTGTGTCTACGATTGGTCCAAAGAACTTATTGGGTATTGACTGCATTTATCCAGAGCAACTTTAAGGTTAATCATATTACAGGTAGGCCAATGTAGTGTTAGGAGTCTCGCCCAAGGACTCTTATTGGTGTAGCGCAGCATAATCACCCAGACTGGGAATCGAACCCTCGTCTATAGAGCCGTTCATAGTGATAGTAGACTTGTCTGCTAAGAGGAAACAGTCTTGACGTGGCTCGATTTGGTATATATTTTTCAGTTATAGACATTCTAGAAGCTGATGTTCTGATTTCAGTCTCATTCCTATCAATGTTAAAAATGATCCAGCTTTTAAACTACTAAGTAGCCTAGTAAACTTGAAATGCTAAGAACTTGTAATATTAGTAAACAGGTGAACAGGTGTTTTACATCTATTAACTTACTGTTAGCTAACTCACTGAACTCAACATTTCAGGTTAAGCAGATTACTCTTACTAGAAATGATGATAGGACATTAGCGCCGTGAATGGACCAACACAAATGGCCCAAAACTGTTTATGACTTACATTAAAATTAACATAAGGGTGCCCAAACATTCTCCCTGCCCTTTGCAATTATGGTATTTGGCTGACGCTTTGATCCAGTGTGACTTATAGTTTGATTAGTTCTTACTCAGGTAGATGAAGGTAGCATTGGGAGTCTTGCCTCCTATTGGTATAGTGTGGAGCGTTTGCCCAGCCAGAGGATCAAACCCTGTTCTGCAGTGTGGAAGTGTTACCTGCTACACTATACCAACCATTGTACATATACACTGTAAAGTAAGGCAGCCATTTGGTACTAGTCAATGTACATATGAATAGCTCAAAATAAAAGCTTTAGGCCGGGGCTCCGCAACCTTTTCTGCCCCAAGGCCCACCTGATATTAACTACAAAGCATAGCGGCCCACCAGAAATCTAAAATCAGCTTATATAAATACAACTTCTTCAAGAAATCTGGTTAAAGAAAAATTTTGATATGTCCAAATTCAAACAAGGGAGCTGTTAAAGCCCCCCAACAAACCTCTCTATCAGTGGCTAGCCAGCGGCCATGTAGTCTCAAACTGAAGATGTTGAATTAGCCTGCTGCTACTGCGATGCTTTTATTTGTACACGGGTACATGAATATACATACAGCTCTGGAAATTAATAAGAGACCGCTCCAGTTTCTTCTTAAATCAGCATCTCCACATGTACAGCAGGTTCTTAGTGAGGAACAGAAGGTTGGGTTCTAGCTTTACTGGCAGATACAGTGAGCGTCTGGTTCATAAGAACAAGGTCAAGCAGCAAACACACAGGACAACACAGCTACAGACTGGCAGAGGGCCAAAACCCCTCTCTACTGACCGTGATGAGCGCCACCTCATTCCACTGTCCCTTAACCACCGTAAGATGACCTCAAGTGACCTACAGAGAGACTGGCGAGCGGTGGCTGGGGTGAAATGCACAGCGAGCATGGTTCTAAAACAGGCTTCTGGAGGGTCATTAGTGATTTTCTAAATAAACAGATCTAAAATACAATATTTGATCTGGAATTTGGGAGACGTGTTTCCAGTAGTGTATAGAATAAAACAGAACTGCTCATTTTGGTCCAACACAAACCCAGAAACTGTACAACTAGAGGAACTGGTCATTTTGAGGTGGGCTCTTACATTTTTCCAGAGCTGTATATTTCTATTAATATACTTAATGTAACACTAATACGGTTATATATGGCGTTTCCAGCCCACTATAAACTACTGCCTCCACCTGAGTACAGGCCTATGGACCACTAAAGGGTGCTTCATGGCCCACTGGTGGTCCGCAGGCCTCAGGGTTAAGAGAAGCCCTGCTTCTGGGGACGCTTCTTATAACATAGGTTTTTGCCGTCTCCTGTTAAGTTGCCAGTTTGGAGATACTTGGGTTGTTTTGGACAGTGATGGTATGTGCCATCTCATCAGTTGGAACTCTTAAGTGTAAGCCTGTAGAGTCTTTAGGGTAACCGAAAACCTCCATTTAATTGGGTGTGTCCAAACTTTTGACTGGTAGCATATAAGCCCCATTACATAGGTTCTACATGAGCTGAGCCGATCCCACGCTGCCGTCTACTGTATATCCATTAATGACTGTTTTATTACACCGACGGAAACATAATTACATGCATATTTGTTTGTTGATGGGAAGTAACGTATATACTGCGGCACTTCACAATGAAAATATACTACCGTCTCCTTGTTTAAGAAGTCTATGATAAAGGCCAAGACAGAAGCAGAATGCAGCAGAGGCCTGTTTCAACCTGCGTATTCCACTCAAATCACCTCAGAGTCAACAAAACACACGGAGCAATTAATCAAAGCTGTGATTTCAAGCTAGCTGGGCCTGACAGCGTGCGCCATCTTCATGTTTTTCTGCCTGTGGTAGGAAGAGTCTGAAATCTTCTATAAATCTCTCCCTGCTCCAGAAGGTCTTTGAAGGCGCTGGAAACCTGAAAGCGGGTTCAGTCTGGGCTGCGTGGATGGCTTTAGGCTTTTTCTGCAGTGGATCTTCTTGTTTGTTTGTTTCGTTTGAATGCTGGTGCACATGTACATGCAAACATCTCAATAGCCCCTAATCAAATCCACTTTTCAGAGAATGTAGCCTAGCTGGTACAAGAAGGTTCGAGTCTAAAACTTGCCTTGAGCTCAGACTCTGCCCGAACAAGGGCCAGAGCAGATACCTAGAGAGAAGAATACAGTTATAGAGAATAGAGTGCACTACCTAGCAAACCCAAGCCAGTGTTCGTACTAGTGTAAGTGCAGAAACCAAGCATTTCAACGTATACGTCCATTAGTACTTACTCATTTATGTGCCTCACAAGGAGATGGGTCTTCAGTCTGCGATTGAAGACTGCCAGAGAGTCTGCTGTTCAGACAGCCAGTGGAAGTTCATTCCACCATCTGGGCTCCAGGACAGAGAAGAGTCCGGACGCTTGTCTTCCAAGCATTTTAAGGGATGGCGGGTCAAGCCGAGCTGCACTTGAAGCTCAATCGCCTCTACAGATCAACTCTTAACCATTGCCATAAGGTGGGGAGGTGCTGGTCCATTCCTGGCTTGGTAGGCTAGAGTTTAATGGCTCATGCGGGCAGCTACAGGAAGTGTTCCAAGTTAGGTTGCTTTTTTGGGTAAAAAAAAAAGGGGTTATTGCTCATGTTGAACACAACGCAATAATTATAGTGCACAGCTTTGCATGGGCCACGTTTGGCATTTGTCCTTTTCCCAATGTGAAAAATCCTGCGAATAAGCAGCAATTTTGCATAAAAATGCAGTTAGAAAAACAATGAAATGTGTGATCTGACTAAGGGTTCCCAAACGTTCTTCACACCGTTTGCATTGATGGTATTTGGTTGACGCACTTATCCAGTGCAACTTCTCATTTCTTACACAGGTAGCTGAAGGTAGCATTGGGAGTCTTGCCCAAGGACTATCAAGATAGTATAGAGTGTTTGCCCAGGTAGGCGATCAAGACCCCCGTCCTCAGTGTAGAAGGCAGCGGTGTTACCCACTGCGCTATACCAACTATTGTACCATCGTACATGTACACTGTAAAGTAAGTCAGGCATTTGGGAATATTCAATGTACATATAAAAAGCTTACAATAAAAGCTTTAGGCCGGGGGTCCTTAACCTTTCCCACCCCAAGGGCCACCTGATCCTGATAATAACTAGAAAGCATAGCGGCCCACCAGAAATCTACAATCAGCTTATATAAACACAATTTCTTCAAGAAATCTGGTTAAAGAAGAATTACCATATGTCCAAATTCAAACAAGTGACATATATATATATATATATATACAGTTAGACACACGGTCATGGTATTTGGCTGAGGCTCTTATCCAGTGCGACATACAGTTTGATTACAATGGGTCCAGTGGCCTAATGGACAAGGCATCAGCCTTTGGAGCTGAGGATTGTGGGTTCGAGTCCCATCTGGGTCAATTTATGTGGTTGGTGTGGCTCAGCTGATAACATCACTTCCTGCCTGGGAGCTTCCACCCCATGTGGGAGATGGGGGTTTGACTCCTGGGATGGGTGACTATGCTTGCTACACCAATAAGAGTCCTTGGACAAGACTCCTAACGCTACATGCGCCTTCCTGTAATATGATTAACCTTGTAAGTTGCTCTGGATAAGAGCGTCAGCTATATGCCATACATGTAGTTCTTACAAAGGTAGCATTGGGAGCGTTTGCCCAGCCAGAGGATCAAACCCTGGCCTGTAGTGTAGAAGGCGGAGGTGTTACCCGCTACACTATACCAACCATTGTACATATACACTGTAAAGTAAGTCAGCCATTTGGTACTAGTCAGTGTACATACGAATGGCTTAAAATAAAAGCTTTAGGCCGCGGGTCCTCAACCTTTTCCGCCCCAAGGCCCACCTGATATTAACTACAAAGCATAGCGGCCCACCAGAAATCTACAATCAGCTTACATAAATACAACTTCTCCAAGAAATCTGGTGAAAGACGAATTACGATATGTCCAAATTCAAACAAGGGAGCTGTTAAAGCCCCCCAACAAACCTCTCCATCAGTGGCTAGCCAGCGGCTATGTACCACTTTTATTTGTACATGTGTACATTAATATACATATATTTCTATTAATAGATTAACTATATTAACTATAAACTATAAACTATACATAGTACAGGTCACTATGGATAAATATATAAATATATCTCACTTCGCAAGGAGGCAAGAAATATATACAAGAAAATAGAAAAAATAGCTGTAGACCTGTAGAAAGACAGTGCAGTAGTAATAAATAAATGTGCATGAATGTGCAGAGGGCGTAGTTATCAGCAGATAATGACTGAATTAACACAAATAAACATGTGCATATATTGGTATTTAAGTAAAGTGGAGTGTCCATGGGTTTAGATGTACAGTATATATAGTAAAGTGTCCAGAGTGTCCAGGAGTTAAGATGTACAGTATATACAGTAAAATGTAATGTGCAAATAAATATCCCTATGATTAAACAGAGANGGCCCCGTGGGGAAGAGTTGAAGAGCCTGATGGCTCTCGGGACAAAGGATCTCCGGAGTCTGTCTGTGGAGCAGCTCTGTGACAGCAGCCTGCCACTGAACTTGCTCCTTTTGTCATAATATACTTAATTTAACACTAATATGGTTATATATGACGTTTCAGCCCACTACAGACTACTGCTACCAATGGAGTACAGGCCCATGGACTACTAAAGGGTGCTTCATGGCCCACTGGTGGTCAGCAGGCCACGAGGTTAAGAGAAACCCTGCTTTAGGGAACGCTTCTTATCAGAGAAACCATCAAAAAAATGCTTTAAATGCTTTAAATTCCACACCCGGTCACACTTTTGAGCGTTCCCAATTGAGCCAATAAACAATTGTCCTGTAGTTAAGGGGTTTACAACGTTTAGAATGGGCAGTTCTGTAGTTATGACCTTTTTCAAATCCAGCCCAGTCCTGAATGAGCTGCTACAGAGCCCTTTAAACAACGGCCTAAAGAGACAATGCTATTGTCTGCTGTTGCTAATGCCTTTTGTCTGTTGAGTGCTAGGCTAATTCCTTTACAGCCTGATCTGATGTCCTCCTTTGCAGCAGCTATTCAAAGACTGCTGCTCGTCCTCACACACTGGTCTTGCTGGTGCTGGTTTCTCCATGCTTTCCCACCGCTGTAACGAGAGATGGAGGCTTTTGAGACACTGTCATTGCTAACGGGAGCCGGTTTCAGCAGAGAATGCCACTGTGCTACATTCTGCTCCCGAGACACCGTCAACAATAGGGGATGGCAGCGGCAGCAGTGTAGTCTTTCTCCTCCGGGATGTGGTTTGAAAGCAATCCTTCAACGCCTTCCCACAGTTAGCCGACTAGCTAACCTCCAAATGGATGAGGTCGGCCACAAAACCTGGGGCAGTACCTCAAACGGGACAATGCTCCCCCCTAAATTTCATTTGTCTCTGTCTAGCTTCTGCCATTAGAGTCTATTGTATGGCCTAATATGACCTGTTAAGCTCTCGGGCCTGTAAAAGGTTTCAGTGGACGGTTAGCAAAGTTGATAGCACCTAGCCGTGGTTACAGGTTGATATACATTAGTCAGGGAGTCAAAAGGGGACGGGCTTTGCCGCTGCCTTTTTTGTTTGGATGCATAACGGAGATGCATCCTCCTTTATTCCTCCACCTTTTGTCCTTCAAGTTAGCCCATTAACATCACTGTGCCTGCCCTTATAGCACTGCGTCCAGCTGGTCTGCACTAACACTAAGTGTGACTTTTGACCTTGCTCTGAACTGCTAATGATGGGGGTAATGTACCATCATTAAAGAGGGGTGGTGGTGTAGGGGGGAGGGGTGGGGGTGACCCTTTTGTTGCAGGTCCTAATGGAGACAAATAAGTCTCCTAATTAGCGTTTGAATCTGAAAGCACCAATAGATGCTTAGAATACTCCGCAAGGAAAAGTTCGGTGGGGGGAAACGGTTTGTAGTACTTTAGTTCCCATTAGTCAATCGGCCAGTCAAGTGAGGGCTGAGGTCTGAAGATTCTGTGGTTTAGCACTGGAGCTATGAGGCTAATATAGCTAGCAAGTAATGCTAGTAACGTTCAGTTGAAGCTTGTGAAAGCTTCTCTGAATTTTCTACATCTAACTACAAAGAAAATCAAAGAACACCCCAACACCACCCCCCTCAGGCTGGGAATTCCTGCTTGGAAAATCGAAATGGACCTCCTAACTTACAGCTCAGCATCTGATGTCAAACCGACATGCCCGTTCAATAGCAATTACAGTAAGAAGCACTTTTAAGAGTGCAAGAAGTTTTTCCGTGTATCTGTACTTTACTGAAGTATTTCCATTCTGGACAACTTAAAGTTTACTTTAACTCCACAACATTTCAAAGACTAATATATTACTTTATACTCCACTACGTTATGCGTAATGTATCGTTCCTTGTATGCGTATGTGCGCTAAATAAATAAATAAATAAATAAACAAACTAACATAACATGTCAAAATGAAACAAGCTTAATCATGGTTTTATGGTGTCCATGGAAATGTCCATTCCAGGCCTGGACTACATCCAGGACCACCTGGAGGAAGGCAGGTAAAGCAGGATGGGGGGTTAATGCAAACCCTGACTGACCATCACATGTCAAAGCATCAGTGAACAGATCAAACACATTGTTCCTGACTTTGTGGGTAAATAGACACAATATAGAAATATGTCCACATGCACTCGTGACTGTCAAATTTATACAAACACTATTTCCTTTTATGGTAAATGTGTTTTGGCTGGTTTATGTTCATGAGCAGAGACCTACAGATGCAGTACAGTAAAGGAGAAACTCGGTAGTGAACCTGATTAAAGCAAGTTCTTATTCAACTTAAACCTGTAACTAAGTTGCAAATAAATCTGAAACCGAAATTTAGCTTGTTTGCAAAAAGTAATTTTATGGTTCTAGGTAATGGAACCTGTTCTCCTTCAGTGTTCTGTGCTGATGATGATAGTAATAGACGTCAGTGTCAGACTAATGAGTGAGCTTCTATTAAAGACTGGTGGACTGAGAGACACTCGAGTCTCTTCACCTACACTGAGCTGATTAAGAGTCTTGTTCCAGAAATGATAACAGGACGTTAGAGCCATAATAAATCATGCTCCTGTTACTCTCCATACTTAAGTACATTTGAAGGTACATACTTTAGTACTGTTACTCCAGTGGAGGTCTAAAGGGAGGAACTTCTACTGACACTGGAGAAGTATTTACCTTGGGGATCTCAAGTACATGGTTTGTGCGCTTCGTCCACCACTGAAAATGGGCAACATGCAGACTTAGTAAGTGGTTGAATCTATAACACTGACCTTCAAGTTCAGTGTCACACGAACATTACCCTGATGCTTTTCCTACGTTGTAGTTTGACCTCTTGAGTAAGCCTCAGTTAAGAGAAGACCTAATAACTCCTGGGAATGGTATGGGAAAATGTCTGTCATATTCAGTTCATTTTAGTGAATATAATCATCATGCTCCTTGAATATGAACTTGAACTGAATATGCAGTAATGCTCTTGTTTTAATCGGAAACCAGAGTTCCTGGAATGGCCCATGGAATATTGGAAAATCAGGCAATAATAAGTATGGACATCGTGCAATCGGAGTTGTCCCATTGGTTAGGCCTTTCGGAGCTGAACTGAAGGCCCTACATGTTAAATTAACCACTAGCGGAACCAACCGATCATGTTTGGATTGATTTACAATAGGTGGGACTAATTACTTGAGAAATGGTTTTTAGGGGTTCTAGATAAGTCACTGACTGCACTTAAACAAGGTGGTTCAGCAGATTTCAGTGACTTCCAAATGGACCTGCTACCGGCTATGTGTACTGGCCCTATGGGAAGCCCTACTATTGGACCGAAGTACAGGAGATTTATGTGCACTTCTACAAAAAATGGATTATGTTGGTTTGACATCACATGCTGAGCTTTACATTGAGAACACTATTCCGATTTTCCAATTAGGAATTCTTCTTCTTCTTTTTCTTCTTCTTCTTCTTCTTCTTCTACTCCTTGGTACACATTTGTTTTCCGCTAACTTCCCATACCGTCCCATAACGTCAGATGCCTAATTTCCGCATATCAACAGATTTTTCCAGAATTTTTTGCCCATTAAAAATGAATTGGATGGAAAAGTGCACGCCCACCTACTGTACTTCTGCTCGACCGAGAAACAGTCTGTGATACACCATCTCAGGGCAGACCCCCAAGCACAAAGCGCTGGGTGGCAGTTTCTTCACGGCTGCCATATTCAGTAAAGAGCACTTCGCTGAGAGCGCATTGTTGCTGCAAACCTCTGTCTGTGGTTAATCTAAAAAGGCATGTGCACCAGCATTAGCTTAGCATACTACTAGAAATCCTCTATTATTGTAGAGCTCTGAGATTTTCTGTCTAGATCTAACTGTCACTGTTCACTACTGCTTCTATCCCACCAACCCAGCTAGCAGGCAACGTTCCCAGAACGTTACCTACAAGTTCTAGTTTTAAGTTTCATGTTTTAGTCTAATGTTCAAAGTACGTCTTAAAGATGTTTATAATTTCAGAGAAGGTTAAATGTTAAGTCAACGTTCAGGGGATGTTTTAAGGATATTGTTGTTAGGGCCACAGATTATGTTACATGGTAACAAATGAAGAACATTCTCAGCACAGCATTCGGAAAATGTTTAAAGGATGTTACTGAGACCTGCGAATGTGCTTAAAGACCGTTGATGAAGTTTTCAGAAAGTACATTCTGGGAATCAAAAGAAAACTTCCCCCTGAAAACATTAATTGAATGTTGCTAACAAATCATTTGTAGCTGGGAATTAGCATAATCAGAAATCATTACTTACACATTACAGATGTGTGGCACCAACAATGTTAAACTGAGTATTAAGTCCATTTTTTTGGCCATAGGCTTCATTATTTACTCATTAGCCGGAACCAAACTTTAGATATGAAGCATGCCTTGGGAGGCTGTAGGCTGTCAGGGACAAAGGGCTGGGCTCGACTCACGCAGAGCTAAAAGCCAAAGGAGGTGTATTTGACAAGTCGATAGTCAAGCACAACAGCAAAATCAAGGCAATCAAAATGGGTGATGAACGGCAGGTGGAACAAATCAGTACTCAGGCGAGCTAGACCGTGAGTGATTGGTTGACTGGGGACATGTGAGTGTGGCGTCATCGGATAGTGCACATGGAATCCAGGAGATCGGCGGTGTCAGGGAGACCCAGAGGCGTGACATAGGCCTATTTGGTGTGTGCATTTGATTTGTGCATCATGACCCACCATTGAACCCAGTAGGGAGCTCGGGTGCTGGAGCTAGGCAGTCCAAAGTGCTGTAAAGCCCATTGAAGTCTTAACTAAAGAGTCAAAGGTGGAGCCTACCTTGTCCTGAGCCTTGATTCCCACACCTCTACGCCACACGCCAAAGACTCGTAAAATTCCAGATGGGCAAGCAGGCTCCTCATAGCACCCAGGTGAGCCGGTCTTTCCCCGCTAGCATGCGGCTAATGCTAAGTGAGAAGTGCATTTGATTTTGAACTATCACAAACAAGTCCCCAAACATGTGGGACGTTAAGCATACTGTAACGTCCTCGAGACGCAGTGTAATATTACAGTGCTTCAGCTCAGCATCATGAATCAGAATGTGCCGGGTTTTATACCGTATCATAGCCGTGACCTATATATCGAGGTCATTATGAAAGCTGACATTGTGCTGCCTACAATGCGCTTCTTCACAGAATCCATGGTGTCATGTCTTCCAGGTACTTTTTCACCAGAAGCCTTGTAATGTAAGAGTTCTTCCCCCCTCTCTCGCATCTTCTCACTTGCCTGGACCTGTTGTTAAATGTATCATTGCAGAAAGCCATGAAACAATTTAAGCTGATACTCCCAGTTTAAATTACTAAACCATGCGGTCACAGTCATTATGCTATCAATCTTCCATCTCCCTCACATGGAGTGCGTTCGTGCTCCAAAAAAAAGGTAGAGGGAAAAAAAGGTGCGGGGGGAATTCTTCGTAGGCTTCTATGGTTGGTTTATACCTAGACTTTTGGTCCTTAGATGGCTCCTGGAGGTTCCTACCAGTGTGAGGATGTGGTGGGACAGTGGGGTGGTCCTCCTGTGGTGGGGGAAATGCCATAGCGATGAGGTTACATGTTACAGGACTCATCACGGTGTGTCATTGTAGTTGAGATACAAAGATGACACGTAGGTCCCCTTTAAAGGGAGGCACGTCACAGTCCAAGCAACGTGCGACGTGTGTTCACCCTCTATCTGACATGCTCTGTTAGAGCTTGTCTGCCTTTAAGCCCCGCCTCCCGATAAGCCCAGTGTGCTCGGATTGGTCAGCTCACCCACTCTGTTCTGATTGGTCAACCACCATAAGTTCCGTCCCCATACCGCTATGGCTGTTCTTACAATTCCCTGTAGACTGGGATTTTAGCCACTGCTGGTAGACCCGTATGACCGTACGCTTCCATACACCTGCAGATTCAGCTACTTCCTTCACACTATGG
>JAVGWN010000371.1:0-14600 GCA_034552555.1 Semaprochilodus insignis
TCTGTGCTGATTGTCTGATCAGATTTGACCACACAGCCCTGATAATAAGGGACAGTGTGTAGTTAATGTTTAAACAAAATTAAATATGTTTAATCATAATAAATAAGTCACCAGCGTCACCATATTTTAGGATAACCCGTATGGTCCCACCTGGTACGTTACTGACACTGTGAAGTGACGTGTGCATGCGTACCTCTCCAGCTGGACTCGCTCTTGTCTGAGTTCCTGTGTTTTCCTCTCTGCTCGGCTGCGCTCATCCTCAGCCACTCTGCAGCGCTGAGACAGCCTGCGTTCACACAGCCGAGTGGTACGGAGCTGCTCCCTCAGCTTCTTCACCTCCAACAACAAGAACTGTGTCAGACCCTCCGGGCCCTCCTCATCTGCACAAACACAGACATGTCTTAAAGCCATTCATTTAATAAGAACCTGTGGTTTGGCCTCAGGTGAGTATTTTATAGCAGGGTAAGTTTCTGTACTACAACATTCCGAAGGTACTGAGTGGGGCTGAGACCACTGGAATATCTCCACAGCAAACTCAGAAAACTGTATCTCACGGATCTTGCTTTGTGCACGGGGGCACCATCATGAACAGGAAAGGCTGGAAATCATATGTTGTTGTATATAGTAGCATTAATGTGTGTTTTCACTGGAGGCCCAAACACTGAAAAACTTCCCCAGACCATATCCCTCCTCCACCTAACTTACTAGATAGATAGCGTTCACCTGGCATCCCATAGTATATCCATCAGAATGCCAGACAGTACAGCATGACATCATTCCAGAGAACACATTTGTAATGCTGCCTACGACTTTTGATACATTCTACTGTAATATCTGTCTATAAACCGCAGGGCTGTGTGCTTGATTCCATCAGCAGTGGGTGTGTCTGAATCACCCATACTTTTGGCTATATAAGTTCAGTGTAAATACAGTCTCTTAATCACGCTCTGAATATAAATCCCCTAAACAGAGTGTGGTACTAGATGTGTTAGTAACAGTGTGTGCAGTAAGTGATTGTTAATGAGTTCAGCCTTAATGTGAGCAGCAATGATGATGTGCTGTGCTAAAGGTGTTGTGCTGTGCTAAAATGTTAATCTAGGTTATTTATTTGTTTGGCCTTTATTGCAGTACAATACGGTAAAACACACACACACACACACACACACACACACACACACACTTACCAAGCATCATAGAGCAGCGCTGTGTGGCCTGTCTGCCTGTGAGCTGTGTGTATTGCTCTGGATGGTAGAACTCCAGTGACTCCATAAAGGCCTGCAGCCCCCGTTCACCGCGACCCCTCAGAATGTCCAGTAAACGACCTGGAATACACGTCCCCAGCCAATCAGACCACATGTGGCTACTATATCATAGTCAACCACAAAATACATTATTATGCATTACTATCCAATCCGCTTGTTTAGTCTGACGCAACACGTGATGGAATAGCCATTTCCTGGTCCAAATGCTCCTTCAGATTCTAAATGCAAATAACAGTGGAGGAACCTGTGCACCTTTTACCTTCCTCCTTTACTGAGGCACCACTGAGGGCGAAAAAGGGACCAAATTCTCTTATCTCTAATCTGCTTGTAAAGGTGTATCATCTTTTCAACATGCTGCAGTTCTGTGGCCCCTGAGAGTCTAAAAAACTCCTCAATCGTCACTCTGCCACTTTCTCGATATAAGACATTAAAAAGTTATAATGTTATACCTTGTCTAAAGGGGTTTAAAAGGGCAGTACAGGTGGGGGGTGGGCAGGAGAAGGGGCAGTGGACTTGAGGGTCAGTTAATAGACAGTATCAGTGTAATAAGGAAGTGGACTGAGAAAGGGAAGTAGAAGTGTTAGGGTATGATCAGCAGGAGATGTGAGGGTAACAGTCAGTCATATCGGGGGTCTATAGAGTGAACGTGTTCTAACCAGCCTTGCTGATTCGCAGTGGGAGCTGAGTGGAGTTCAGCACTTCGTCTTCATCCTGCTCATCAATGACCTTACACTGCCGCAGATACGGGGTCAGCTTAGCCACGTTCAGGATGCGGGTCAGCTTGTGTCTGACCCCCTCCACCCGTTCCCACAATTCCTCATGATGCTGCTCATCCCACGGGTAAGTAGCCAAGTCCTCAGTGTTACTCCCATCCACCAGCGGACTCTCACTCACACCTAAAAGGGAGGATGAAGACAGATCAGTCTATCAGTTAGTTATTTTGACACTTTGTGGGGTGTGTGTGTGTGTGTGTGTCGGGGGGGGTTAACACAACAAGAACTGTTGTTGCTGTTGGTTCACAGAGAGAGAGAGAGAGGGAGAGAGAGAGAGAGAGAGAGAGAGAGAGAGATGTGGCTGGGTATGGAATTTGACTCATTCACATTTTTTTGGTGATGATGATGTAAGGGTTAGCAGGTACACATCTGTTCTAGGATTTCTCCACAACCACCATGAACCGTATAGCTGGCTCTGAATTCGACTGTATCGTTTGCACTGTCGGTATGAGGATGACTGCTCTCTAGGCATTTGCGATGGGTTGGTCTGGATAAAAATACAGGTCAAAGAGAAACAAACAGTAACACGCTGCCTGATTACGACACTGTCTGGCTGTTGACAGATCATGATCAGTAGGTTTGCCAAGCTAGTTGTAGATCAGCTGTGTTGGGATAGTTCCACCTGAAAGGTAATCCATTACAAATGACTCACTACTCCTCACAGATTATACTGGGATTCCTTTACTGATTACCTCCTGTAAAAAAGTATACACCGATCTCACTACACCAGTAGGTTACATCTGCATTACTCAGAAACTAGCCCATAGAAATACTTCAAAATAGTTCAAACAGATACCTCAAAATAAGATTTGTGAGCGTTAACCTTACAGACTGATATTAACATATTAGCTTTCAGACGTAGTACATTTGGGCAAATAATGTAATAACACAAGTACAGAAGATCTGCAGGTATGAAATGTGTGTTGATGGACAGACAGATGGTGACGCGCGCTGAGCTAAAAGCAAAGCGATGTTTATTAAACTGACTGGTAGTACAGCACAGCAGCAACCAGATCAAAGCAGACATAACCAAGGGGCAAGGACTGAATTAGGGTAAGAAGACAGGCAGAAGTCAAAATCAGGCAAACAAACAGACCAGCAACAGAACCAAAAGGGCAAAGACAAACAGTAAACCAGAAAGTCAAAACAGAGTCAAACCAGAGACGCTCACAAGAATAACAACAGGGAGAACCGCTCGGTACGCACAGAGCGGCAGTACTTCACAACGGGTCAGTGTGAGACAGGAGCACTTACACAAACAGACTAAACGGGGAACAGGTGTGTGTTAGTACTCCGGGGAGGAGGATCTGAAAAACTGAACGGGATTGGAAGATTGTGAACATGTGATGGTGACATCCTCGGGTGGTGGGTTATGGGAAATGGAGTTCAGGAGATCAGAGGTGAGAGGAGAACCAGCAGGCATGACAAAATGTATGTTTTGAATGCATTGCACCAATATTCAATAATCAATACTTCTCTCTCAGAGGCACACGAGTTACACAAGAAACACGTTTCTTATGAAGTCAGTTACTATAATGCATTGCACTACATGATTTAGGAAAACATATTGTATTAGTGTAATGCATTACTTTATACAGCATTACGCCCAACAACGGAGGAACTAGTGAGGGTGGATAGAGTCTCATATCTATGAAGTCTACACACTACTGTCCAAATATCAGAAAACACGTACTGTACAAGTACAAACAATGTAAATGTACCCAGAAAGGTACTACCACCGGCTTAAACATGGCTTAAAGCAACAACATTCATATAAATCATAAAAAAGTGCATATGTGTGCCTTTTCATAAACACCTCGGTGATTAGGCTGACTGAACAGAGTATAATCAGTGTAAGCTAAAGTACTGCTGCAATGAAAAATGGTACAATTATTTTTCACAACTATTATCACTAAGACGTACCCTTGAAAAAAAAACACCCCAGCAACACGGGGGTACCGCCGCAGTGACGGTGTGGACCTTTTTTCTTACAGTGTAGTATATAATGTATGTGCTCGTGCTGGCGTATCTTCAGCAGTACTGGACAGATGGGCAGATTTTATGGGTTGTTTGATAAGGCTCTGGGATCGGCGGAGGGTTGGTTCTGACCCTGCGGGATCTTCCCATTATCTCAGAGCAGATGTGGAAGCTTCTCGGATGGGCATGGTGTGGAGTAAAGCTGAGCACAGTGTTTTGCCTGTAATTTGTAAGGAGCTCATCATTCTGGGAGGACGTCTGTCTCACTACTCAGGAATGCAAACAGCACTATCGAAACCTCCCTTACGCACGGCCTGATACAGATCACAGAGAGGACCAGAGAGACTTTGATGCTGGATGAGGGAGAAAGGGAGACTGCCCGTAAGAAACAGTGGAGAGCTTTGTGTTTATGTTATTCAAGACCAAACATCTGAGAGGGTGTGACATAGCCTAGGCATGCAAAGCCTGAACTGATTAAGACTTCATGATCATGCCTGTCTGCCTTACTGGAAGCCTGAGTTTGGGGTGGTGCATGGTGGGCTGGGGGGCGGTTGGGGGTGGTGGGCTGGGGTGGTGGGATGTGGAGTGGGGTTAGCATAAATAGAATCCCTTTATGCTAGTCTTATACACCTCAGATNGCTGGGGGGCGGTTGGGGGTGGTGGGCTGGGGTGGTGGGATGTGGAGTGGGGTTAGCATAAATAGAATCCCTTTATGCTAGTCTTATACACCTCAGATCTCCCCTGAAATGTACAGTGCATTTTTAGGTTAAAGGGTTATGCAGCGTATCCTTGTTGTTTATTTATTTATTTATTTATTCACATAATTTAAAGCCCCTGAAAACATGTCTTGTTAAATAACTTCTATAAAAATGGGGAATGCCTTTTCTGCCTCTGTAAAGTTACCATCTTGCAGATAGAAGGTTTCGTTAGGATGGCAACGCTATATTAGTTTGGAATGTCATGGGAAGTTTGATTCGTTGTGCATGAACACGTATGGCCTTACGTCACTACATGCACCAGTGCAGCGTTCAGTCTAGTGTATTTCCACTGCTGTGGTGATGATAAAGGTTGGGGAAACTGAACTCTGTAGGTAAAAAACATGGAATATTCAGTTTGTCACTGTTCAGCTACGATCACAATGTAAATACAGCATGACACTGACTAATTCCCAGAGCCACTACTACCAGATGCTACTGTCAAAGCTGCCACACTAAAAGATTTGCCCAGAACAAAACAACACACACTTTCAGAAAACACTCAGGGTTCAGTGTATTTCTCAGAAACTAAGACCTCACAAAGATTCTCAATAACAACAGAACAAGCAAATAGCAGATCCAAACAAACAGCAATGGGCAAATAGGTCAAATTAGACATTTTGTTGATTTCCTGAGTGAAAGTTAACACGGCCACAGCAAAATGAGATGTGATATTTGTATGCAATTATAGTTTAATTGTTAAATGTAACATATTGGCACAAATACAGCAGAACATCTGGCTTTCGTTCAATTCACTAGTAAGTCGTGGGCTGGAGGTTAGGGAACCAGCCCTGTGACCGGAGGGTCGCTGGATCAATTCCCTGAACTGACAGTAACGACTGAGGTGCCCTTGAGCAAGGCACCTAACCCCCAACTGCTCCCCAGGCGCCGTGGATAGGGCTGCCCACCACTCCAGGCAAGTGTGCTCACTGCCCCCTAGTGTGGGTGGGTGTGTGTTTCACTTCACGGATGGGTTAAATGCGGAAGACAAATTCCTCTGTGTGTAAAAAACACAAATGGCTCAAAAACTCTACTCAGAGAACGATTGGCCCCACCGAAATTTTAAAAGTACAAGTAAGGAAAACTGTTAAAGTCAAGGCGATCCGGCAGACCAGGACACATCCTCTCATAGACTGGTCAGGTATGTAAAGCAAACCCCACATCACTATCAAGAACCTAGAGATACATTTAGCTGGTATGGGTCGTGATGCGCCTGCATGGAAAAGGTAACATGAACGGTGATCTCATCACAACAGTCAACATGCGCAGAGCAACATCTAGATAAACCAGAGACATTTTTTAAATCAAGAGATTACAAATGACCTCATAGACTATAATCTCCTCAGACATGTTGGAGAAAATCATCGTTAGTCCGTGTCCATATTTACAAACATCGCAAAGCATTTAGAAAAGTGCAGAGATGGACCAGAAGAACAGAACTGGACAAGGCTGCTCATTTAATTCCTCGTCCATGACTGCAGTAGCCTATAACAGTGAGTGTGTCTGCATCTGCTTTCCACAGTTATCTGATTATTTAAGTGGTCGTGTAAACAGCATACACTGATGTCTCAGATTAAAGGAGGAGCGCCTGAGAAGGTCTTTGTGCTCAGTATTCAGGTAACTCAGAGCATGTTTACCTGGGTTTGGATCATTGCTCTCAGTCTGTGCAGGAATAAGATAGCAGTGTTCTCAGAGATTTCGGTTTAAAGCAGCAGCTACGAGATGGCAACAAATCACTGTCTGGACAATGAAGTCAGCTACATGTTTGACAAAACCAAGAATATAAATATGCAGTGCCACTTTAGAATAAAGCTGCCCTCATTAATGGTTAAAATGGGTTATTCATTAGGTCATTAACACTTACTGCAATACAGCAAAGTGTTCATAGGCAGTTATAACACATTAATGAAAAGGGCAAGTGTAAAATTCCATATGGCGAATATGAGTATGTACTGACAGATTTATTGCTGACTGGTGGAAAAAATCAGTAATCAGAATCTGAGCTTTAACGGTATTAAAGAATGTGGCTTCACCGTTGGACTAACAACACGTCACCGCTGTCCTTCTTATTTATGTGTTGTAGCTGCTTAGAAATCATTTTAAGGTGTTTATGATCTAATTAATAACCATAAATAAACAAATGTTGCATTTTAAACCATTCATTCAACACTTTATATTCACAGTCTTACTCTAAAGTGGTACCAAATATCCTCCACCTTCTGGATGATGTGTATTAAATTTTTTTTGTCCATGCTTCTTCTTTTTTAAATGTAAGTGACTCATAGTTTTAAAATTGCCTCAGCATGAAGTTTTACATCACGTTTATGTCATGCCTGTGACTCAGAAATCTGTTTATTGCCTGACTCGGTTTTGCTGTTATCTGATATATATATATATATATATCTGTTATAACTGCATGTAAATATGTTGAACAGTTCACTGAAAAAAAATTGGTGTTCTGTAGTTACAGGATTCGTAAGTGCATACAGACACGCTCGTGTGTATGATATATGATGAGCATGAGTCTTCGGTTTTAACGGTAGGTTCCTGCTGTGTTTGTGTTCTGAGAAGTCTGAGAAGTTTTGTTTTCGTTTGTTTACTACCATCCTTCTTTCATGAGACTCACAGTGTGATTTGGTACACAGCTAATGTAGTGGTCTACAGTGTTCATGGATGGAAAGTGAGAGGGAATATTTTGTGCTCTTTAAGCACTCTGGAATTCCATTTCATGATTCAGACAGTTAGAGAAAAATGGACATTGTCTGGAATATGACTCGGAAATGCAAACTGGGATTATTTGTGATTACATCTTAGAATTCTAAAACCGTCCTGAGAACCTCTTCTTACCTAAAGAGTTCAGTTTCCCAACCTTATCATCATCCACAGCAGTGGAAATACACTTCATTGAACGCTGCACTGGTGCATGTAGTGATGAATTCCATTTCATGATTCAGACACTTTGAGAAAAATGGCCATTGTCTGGAATATGACTCGGAAATGCAAACTGGGATCATTTGTGATTACAGGCAGAATTCCAAAACCTTCCTGAGAAACTGTATTCTCAAGAGCTTTAGGAAATCTGGAATTACCCTTAAATACAATAGGAATTCAATGACTGTGGTATTCTACAACGGTGATTGAAGCTGGAATCTTGGGTCATAAATTGATCTATAATTCTAGAATTTCGGAAAGCTGAAAGTCACAGATACAGAGAATTCTAGAAATTTGAACATCTACAATTAAAAAGCCTCATTTCAAGTGTTGTAGGCCTTTATAACGTGTATATATATATATATATATATAATGCTTTATTAATTAAAACACAGCATTGCTGTTTCTCGTACATGTGAAGCCCACTCTCAACAACATATATTATGAAAATAAAAAAGGTCTACAGTGTGTTTTGTAACAGTTCATTTCATCTGAGGGTAAATTTCCCTCCAGGGCGAATGATTCAGGTGTTTCTCGGCCATACACCCCCATCTCTCTTTCTCTCTCTCTGTTGTATACAGATACCAGGCAGGTCAGGGCAGGATGCTGGAATCCTCTGCGCTCAGGCGTCTCACAGGTATGACACTGCCATTCAGTGTCTCCAGGTCATATGGACCACTGTAGACAGTTTTACAGGCAGACTGAGTCTGATCCCGGACTAACAGTGATGTCGAATCTCCAGTACACAATGAACCTCTATACTGTTCTTTCAGTCCAGTTGACTGGACGATCAAACTCACTGCACAGATTCACCTGCCTCTGAAATCACTTGTATAACTGACTAACCCACAGAAGAGTAAACAGACCCCGAGAGCCCTGTCTGAGTATTGCCTTTAAAATCCAAAATAGCTTTTGTGGCAGTTTATCATTTAGTGAACACATTTCAGACATGGGTTGACAGCCAGGGAATCTCTGTACCAGTCTTGTGCAGATGATAGCAGAGCGAGCTTCACATGAAGATCACTGAAAATAGCATTAGCAATGACTTACCGCTCATCTCTGCGGCTGGGGTGGAAGAATGGAAGACTTTGGAGCCAAAGTCCGAGAAGAAGAATGAGAAAACAGCTCTGGAGCTATGTCTTCAGTTTGTCTCTGCTTACTCTACACAGGTACCTGCCTCTCTCTGTCTTTCCCTCCCTCTCTCTCCCTCTCTCTCTGTACACACACTCACTCACTCTCACTGTACATATCTCCACCTCCCCCCGCCCCCACAAAGCACACACCTTCACTCCTCTAGGAGCTCAAACAGTGAATTCAGCCTCGAAAGAGTCAATGAGTGAATTCTTCCAGGTTCCTTCTATGGCTGTGTTGATAACAGGAGCACTCTGAGAAGGTTACAGTTCACCTGTAGACCACGACATGCAGTACAATAAAGTCTCTAGTATTTCTTCATTATGCCATTGTGGTTAATATTTAACCTAAATATTGCTGTAAAAGTTCATCAGCTGGGCTGGGCCAGGTGCGGCAGGAAAAAAAGGAAGTTGACACAAGGAAACATACAAGGAACAGCATGACGTTCTTCTCTCAAACCTATTCTTCCATTGGGAAAACGTGAGCTGACTTAACAAATCCAATTCCTGACTCAGTTCAATCCTGATAACCCATGAGGGGACTGTCTAATTAAATCTACTTTTAAACTGCGGCCAGTCCCGAACAATTACGAAGCTGTGATTTTCATTCCAGACTTCCTTTTGACCTGGCTCTCAGTCTGATAAGACTTCTATGAGTCTAGACTGATTACATTCTAGACTCAAAACAAGCTGGAGATACATACGCACATGAATACACACACACACACACACACACACACACACACACACACACATCACACGCTTTATGTAGAGGAGTTCTAGAGTTATAAGATGTGCACTGATCGTCCACTTTGTAGTTCTACAATGACAGACAGACTGTAGTCCATCTGTTTTTCTGCAAGTTGCCCCCCTTTCACCCTGCTCAGGACCTCTTCAGGACCACCACAGAGCAGGTATGATGTGGGTGGTGGATCATTCTCAGTACTGCAGTGACACTGACGTGGTGGTGGTGTGTTAGTGTGTGTGGTGCTGGTGTGAGTGGATCAGACACAGCAGTGCTGCTGGAGTGTTTAAACACTGTGTCCACTCACTGTCCACTCTATTAGACACTCCTACCTTGCTGGTCCACCTTGTAGATGTACAGTCAGAGACGATAGCTCATCTGCTGCTGCACAGTGCAGTGCTGGTCATCCTCTAGTCCTTCATCAGTGGACACAGGACGCTGCCTACAGGACGCTGCCCACAGGACGCCGCTGTGTAATCAACCACAGCAACAAGAGCAAGGCGGACATAACAGAAGGGCAAGACAGAGTCAGAGTCAAGAAACAAGCGGGCGTCAAAACCAGGCCAACAATCAGAACAGCAAAAGCACCAAAAAGGACAAAGATAAAAGAGTAAACCAGTAAAACAGAACAACGTCAAAATCAGAGTAACAAACGAGAGTAATCACGGAGAGACCCGCTCGATACACACAGAGTGGCAATACTTCACCATGGGTCAGTGTGAGAGAGGAGTACATATACAAACAGACTAAATTAACAACAGGTGTGATCAATACTCGGGAAACTCAGATCTAGAAAACGGAACGGGATTGGGAGATGGCGGACATGTGAAAGTGACGTCATTGGGTGGTGGGTTATGGGAAATGGAGTCAGGGAGATCGGGGGTGAGAAGAGAGCCAGCAGGCGTGACAATAGAAAAAGGTGTTCCTAACATAGTGCGTATATGTAAAAACAAATAAATACACAAAAATATAGTAAATAAAATCACACAAAATTATCATTAAATTAAAAAAAGTATAATATAAAAATAATTTAATAAGAATGTCAGCATTCATCATTACAGGTACCATCATATCCAGTGTGAGAATACTAAATACTTCGCAAATTTGTCTGTATACGTGTGGGCATATTGTGGTTAACCTTTTACCTTAGTCAAATATATACTATGTCAAGGCAACCTGATGATGATAACTGTTAAACTGAAGATTTTATTGATCCTGAAGAAATTTGCAGTAGAACATGCTGAGTAACACCTGTATGGGTGATTTGTATGGGGCTGACGACAGCATGGGCTGACACATTCCTGCCCTAAGGTAAAAATAAAATGCCTTACTCAGCCGTAACCTCTTGCTTAGCTGTTTGTTGAGTGTGGGCTTCCAGGTACTCTACATTTTGGATAATTTTGGAAAGCCTACATACTACCGAGCATGTAAAAAGTGTTTTTACCCTTTATCAGAAGTAAAAAAGACCATTTTTCATATATCACCATATTTCATATCCAGCCGTTACATGCAAGGTATTTCTGAGTTCTGGACGTCAATAAAAACTATTCAGTCGCCTCAGAATACACCCTCATTTATTCAGTATTCTCTGTGTCCAACTTTTACCTTTGCTACACCTTTCATCACTTTTGGAGGACTACGTTTACATTATTGGAGGAAATCTCAAAAGTTATTTGTCCATGCTTCTAAGGTCTTACTAGTTGGCTCTTATGATCCTATGATGCCAGTAATGCCGCATTGTTCTGAGAACACCAGTAACTTTTTTGCCTGATTAGCGTGTTTCCTTTGTATTTGTCTATTTGTTTTTCTGCTTCTTGACAGCTAGACATGCGTTCAGGATCTTTCATCCTTTGTTGTCCTCTCACATTGGAAGGATAGACAGAAACACCTGTGGATCTTTTCAGATATGAGGCAGGAGTGAAGTCCGATTTTCTCCTCTCCCTCAAAGGCTTTATAAGTAGTGTTTATCTGACGAGGACAGTTTTGGTGGTCTCCCACAGCTTGCTCTTTAGAGGTCTGGGGCTGTATTTCACAGATGTGAAGCTGCAGTAACCTTAGAAACCTCCAGTGGGAGCTCCTTTCTCTGATAGAGCCAGTCTAGACCGGTACGGGACAGTGAAGTATGTGCAGACTAGAGCAGAAACTGCTCGAGGGTCTGATCAGGTCTGAGTGTGTCACCCAGCAACTCCGGCTAATACAGTGAGTCAAATTACACTGAAGGATGATTCATCTCATCATCCATTCGCTCCCAGTGACCTGAAGGTCTCCTTAATAACAAGTTGCCACCCAAACAAAGGGGAAACACAGCACGCACCCACACAACTTTCCATGCTTCATATTAATGCACAAATTAATTTCCTTTGCTGATTTCATTTTTTTAGCCTCAGGCTGACCTGGCGCACACAGAGGAGAAATTACATGGAGATTTTACTATGTCACCAGCTTTAAATAGTCAGTAGTGAAACAGGCTGTCAGAGCTGTCAACAGAGAGAGAAAGAGAGAGAGAGAGAGAGTGAGACCAAGCAGGATAGACATAGACCACTAGAGAAGCAGTATTAGAAATGAAGGAAAGAGAAAAACAGAGACCGAATGAAAAAGGATGGATAAGTTGCTTCAAAAAATACATGTAATATCTTAGCATGTAAAATTATCTAGCAGATATATCTTAAAGTTCTGGTTTTGAGAATCATTGCTTTAAGCTTGTTATACGATATTATAACTTATTTCCAGATGTTTTCTGTGTTTTTAGGGATTTTAGTAAGCTGAATTATGTCACTATATTAACAGGTACTTTTGCTTATTTTAAGAAATATGCTTGAAACAAATGTCTAGACATAAGTTCAGTAATCTCATATATAATCTTATAATAAGTTTAAAACAATCCAAAAATGAGAAAATAGTCATTAGTTAGACCTGTGACTGAAATGTACACAAGCAGGACTAACAGCTGAAATCTGATTTGGTATCGACTAGACAAGCTTCTGGATGTAGGCGGCATCAATGTTCAGCCACTCTTGGATCAAAGAGTTGCGCAGTCGGTCCAGATTTGGTGGATACCTTCTCTGGTCGTTTACTCGTTGTTCCAGGAAGTCCCACAGATTTCCGAGAGGATTCAAATCTGGGGATTTTCCGGGCCAGTCCAGATGTGTGAATGCCCCTGAATGTTCATCATGCCAATCAGTCACATCTGCAGCCCTGTGAACGCCAGAATTGTCTTCTTGGAATACAGGGATGGGAATATTCAGTTCCTCTGTAAGATGATGAGCAAAAGACAAAACCTGGTCGTCCAGCAGCTCAATGTAGGCATTCAAATTTACTGTCACCTCAACCACGTAACCCATTTCCACAAAATTCAAACACCAGAACATCACAGAGGGGACTCGGTTTAGCCCAGGGAGCTTATAACTAAATATAAGATCACTTCCTAAAGTCATTTTTGCAGTATGAGAAAAATAAAGAGGAAAAATAAAATATACAGAGACTGAGAAAGAAAGAAAGAAAGAAAGAAAGAGATAGAGAGAAAGAAAGACAGACCAAGTGGTACAAAACACAGTCATGTCAAACAAGATAACTTGAACTTGTAAGAGAGACTGAAGGAAAGTAAAAGAGAGATAGCAAGAGAGAGAGAGAGACAGTACAAAGAAGTGAGAGGAAGAGACAGAGAGAATGAGAGACAGATAGAAGAGAGAGAAAGAGACACATACAGAGGCAGAGAGAGAAACAGAAAACAAACAAGTGGAGAAGAGGGAGGCAGAGAGAAGGATGGAGAGAAACAGCTGAGAGAGGGAGAGACAGACACAGAGATAAAGACACTCAGAGAGAGAGAGACTACTACAACTATCTGGTGCCTCCAGCCCAGTCCTCAGGAGTGAGGTACGGGCTGAGCACCGTGCACTAGATGGCAGTGTAGAATTCTGCAGTAGGATCCTGGAATCATGCAGGCTGGAACTGGGCCAATTCCCTCTATTAGTAATCATTCACAGATCTGAGGGATCTAACAGACTCAACTGGAACGCTGTCAGGCATCAGAACAGAGAGTGAACCGAGAGCAGAGACTGTGTAGTCACAACGAGGTCAAGACAGAGATCCAGTCTCTTCTTCACTGTGAAAAACGAATATGGCAGAGAGAGAGAGAGAGAGAAGAAAAGAGAGAGAAGAACAGAGAGAGAGGGGGGAGAGAGAGAGAGAAAGAGAGAGAGAGAAGAACAGAGAGAGAGAATGATTTAAATCAGATCGCAGTGTATGTTGCTGTAGAAGAGGAATGCGGTGTCCCAGTGAGACGGAGCCGGCCCAAACCCAAACCATCCGCCCCCCACTGCCCCATCACATGGCCCCGTCTGCTGTGGAGCGGCAGCATAATCGCTGCTCTGTCCCGCTGAAGAATGAGCCTTTCTTACTGTGTTTTTGGGTGGAAATGGGGAAAGAAAGGCGCAGGGTGTAGCAGAGAGATTTAAAGCGCCGTGACATCAGTCAGAAGCTGAATGGTGCCGGGGGGCATGATGGGACGGGTGCTCTAACAAAGCCCCGCCACTGTGGGGTCATAGTGTGCATCCCCCGCAGACGGGACGTCCAGTTCAGGAATCGTTATCCACCCCTGGATCCAAGAATCTAGATATTTACTCTCAGCAGAACCAAACACAATACGAATTTATTAAGTTATAGCAGGAAGAGGGAGGGAGGTAGTGTCAAAGAATGGANAAGAACCAAACACAATACGAATTTATTAAGTTATAGCAGGAAGAGGGAGGGAGGTAGTGTCAAAGAATGGAAGAGCAGAAAGAAAAGAGAAATGAAGAGAAACAGACTGTAAGAGCGTGAAAACAAACTGAACAAGAGCAGGAAAGAGAGAAAGACCACCGGAGAACAGAGTGAAAGGGGACTAACCGTGTGTGCAGAGAATCAGATGGACCACCGTCCGTAATTGTAGAAATACCATGTGCTCTCACATGTACGGTGGAGCAGATTAAACGGACACTGAGAGAGAGAGAGAGAGAGAGAGAGAGGGAGAGAGGGAGAGAGAGAGAGAG